>RXPK01005264.1:0-70049 GCA_004143645.1 Protaetia brevitarsis | reverse complement strand
TCTGTCCAGTTAGATATAAATGAAACGTGTAATTTTAGAAAGACAGAAGTTCGTACTCACAATATAGTACATGCTGATATGGGTTTCCGCTTCCTGTCACTGGAATTGCACTTCAAAATTCATGAAAACATACACCCTAGACAATAATGACAGCGGCCATGCTACATCACAATTAAAACTTGCCCTACATTAACGTAGCGCCTTCCTTGTCTGATGGATTCGATCAAATCGGTTCTCTTTCCCGATCCTACTTTAGCCGTGCGCCGTCAGGTGGCGTACGCGACAATGAACATTCAAATAAATGAGAACAAATGAAGGCTTCTGTTTTTGTTTTATTAATCTATTATGTAAATTAACGTTATCCTTGTTAAGGCAGAGGATGTTAGTACACATATTTGGCTCAATATAAAACTACCGGAGGTAAAAGTTGCTACTTAAAGCCAATCAATTATTTTAATGACTTCGCGGGAGAGAAATGTGCCTTTGTAGCAGGGTAATTGTATTTTTTTTAAGTAGTTAGAAAATCAAAAGTCAATGTTTTTCTATTACAATAAATTGTTAATTTTATAATTTCATTTTCACGATCCTGTTAGATATTTATTGTTTAGATTATTCTGGGAATATTTCCCACGTTCCTAGATAAATCAAAACTCATGCATTAATTTTATAGATTATACGTGGATAATAAAAATATAATGTGGAAAGAATCATTTAGATTGGCGCTGGAGCCGTGAGCTAGAGAGAGAGCGCCATCTGCCGAAACAATAAAATATTTCAATTCACAGCCAGGTTCAGCACCGTTTTACCATCGGCAGTTAGGTTTGTTTGATTTGGTAGCTAGCCTTCCAAGGCTTGTGCACTCAAGAACTCTCGCTTAACACAAATTATGCGACCTCTTACAGCTACTGAGTAGAATTAATTTGGACATTATCGGTAATAACCTTATATTATGCTTCCTCACATTTAAAATTCCCGCCACTATTTTTAGTGAATTCAATGTAAAAGCATTAAAATACAGTACAAAATGGTAGGTAATTTTTTGTTTCAACGTTGAAGTTACTAAGAACAATTGCGGGCAATTTAAATTTGGCTATGTGGGTCGTTATCGTGTCGATAGATATATTCGGAATTTCATTAATATAATTTACCCATACATAAATTATAATTTGTATTTATGTATTATAAAAATGTCTGTGATTTGTATTTGTTATTGTATACTACCTAACTATATACTTTTTACTTTGGGGCGTAAGTGGTCTTTTAACAAAAAACAAATAAGCTTTTACAAATATTTTATCACTCCTACAATGATAAAATAATTTACTAGTTATATAAATAAAAATTGCAGGTTAGATAACAAAAAAAAAAACAGCCTTCGCTAATTCATCTTTTTAAAATATCTAATAGTTCTCTAACACTATATTCAATATATTTTTCCATAACTGTTTAACCTTTTTATAAAATATTTTATTTTATTTTAATATCAAAAAGAAACTTCAGTGGTTTACTTTCATGATTTGGGATATTTGTCATATTTGCTGATGTTATTCGCGTTTAAAACAAGCTATCACGGATCACTGTACGTGTTATTTTTCACGAATATTAACAGTGTATGAGAACAAAATTTCCTTTGTCGAAACTACTAGCAACAAAAATTACTTATTGGACGATTTATAAAACGGCATTTGTCTCTTAAGTACACATGCTATTGCACATGCTTAAATGGATTTAAAATTAAATACACTGTTTATTTCAGCGAGTGACTGTTTTCAGACTATTTGTTTTTAATCATCGTTTTTATAGGCTATACATCAATTAGTTTATATATTGTTCGCATTCAGTTTTTTTTCTCGTAAACCAAGAACATACAAGTATTCATTACTATTCACGTTGTGGGTAAGTATACATATATTAATTAACTTGATTTCATTGTATAAATGCATTTATAAAATATAATTCTTATATAAAAATCTAAACTTTACGAAGTTGAAAAATAGAATTAAACTTTAAATTAGGAAATTATATTTGCATCTACATCTTGATTTTGACGTGATCAAGTCGTAAATGTTTGAAGCCTTGTTTTTGAAATTTCTTCAGCAAATATTCCGAGTCACGCATATGCATTATGAAAATCTAATGCTTTGACTTTCGAGCACTACTTATTTTACCAAATTGCCCAGTAAACCAAATTCAAATTTCCCGCAATTATATTAAGTAACTTCAACTTAAAGGTATTCAAATAACTATTAATCTAATACAAAATCGTAGGTAATTTCATGCTTTAATGTTGAAGTTACTGAAAATAATTGCAGGAAATTTGAATTTGGTTCACTGGGTGCATAAGTAAATACTTTTTCAAATAAATGGTTTGGAGTTCACCTAGCTTTCCATGAAAATTCCAACACTTTTGCTGGGGTTATTTTATTCCACTAGAGCTTACTGCAAATAAATAATATATTGTACTACGTAATACATATTATTAATATATATTTATTCTATGATACTTATATCAGATTAATGTTGTTGTTTTATTATTGAATGCACTGGGCGGAGGTAACTACATTTGCAATGCATTTCTCCTATTTCAGATATGCTGTGAATTTGCTTTTGTTAACGTTGAACATTTCTTATCAGTTTATATAGTAATTAGAGTTCGACAATTTTTAATAAATTATTAATTATTATAAAATTCCAAATTTGATACAAAAAATATTTATAACAGTACATTAATTTATGGCATACGTATGTACCAAAGCACGTATACGTTAGTTTTTAATTATTTTTAATCGACACGCAGATTTGAAATTTATTTAAAAATGTCCGATTTAAGTGTCAATTAAACTTAATTGCAGATGAACGTATCGGCACAAATATTTAATTTTAACCCAATGGGCACAAATAAATTTACCTTATAAATTCTCATTTGATAAATACATTTAAAGGCGCGCTGTTCTTTAGTTATACTCATCACTGTCAGAGGCGCTGCAACTCTGTTTATTGGTGTTTCCAACGTGTTATGTTTCGCTGCCTAATTGCCACCAGCTGTCAATTGTCAAACTTTGCAAATTTTGAAGGAAGTAATTTTTAAAATCAAAACATTCCAAGTTAGAAAAGTGAACTGTTTGTTAATACAAATACTTTTTAACCATGGATAACAAACCACAGAAAATGCCGAAAGTGGCAAAGGTAATTTACAAAATAATTTTTAAGTTAATGCAAAAATATATTGAAATGTTTACAATTTTTGTAGGTTAAGAACAAAGCACCCGCAGAAATTCAAATTACCGCGGAACAACTGCTAAGAGAAGCTAAAGAACGAGATCTAGAGATATTACCCCCGCCTCCGAAGCAAAAGATTTCTGATCCCGCCGAACTAGCAGACTATCAACATCGGCGCAGGAAACAATTCGAAGACAACATTCGTAAGAACAGATCTGTTATGTCAAACTGGATAAAGTACGCACAATGGGAAGAATCACAAAAAGAAATACAAAGAGCACGTTCCATTTACGAGAGAGGTTTAGATGTTGATCATCGTAATATAACATTATGGCTAAAGTATGCGGAAATGGAAATGAGAAATCGGCAAGTTAACCATGCACGTAATTTTTGGGACAGAGCTGTAACGATTTTACCTCGTGTAAATCAATTTTGGTACAAATATACTTATATGGAAGAGATGTTAGAAAATGTTGCAGGTGCGCGAGCGGTATTTGAAAGGTGGATGGAGTGGCAGCCGGATGAGCAGCATGGCAAACTTATATTAATTTTGAGTTGCGTTATAAGGAAATTGATCGAGCTAGGGAAATCTACGAAAGGTTTGTTATTACACATCCGCAAGTTAAACATTGGATAAAATATGCTAGATTTGAAGAAAATCACAGATTCATCAATTCTGCACGTAGAATATTTGAGAGAGCTGTTCATTTCTATGGAGACGATTATTTGGATGAGAAATTATTTATTGCCTTTGCACGCTTTGAAGAAAATCAAAAAGAACATGATCGTGCTAGAGTTATATATAAATATGCTTTAGATCATATTCCGAAGGAAAATGCTAAAGAACTTTATAAAGCTTATACTATACATGAAAAAAAGTATGGCGATAGGAGTGGAATTGAAGATGTTATTGTTTCGAAACGTAAATTTCAATATGAACAAGAAATATTGCAGAATCCAACTAATTATGATGCATGGTTCGATTATTTACGTTTAATTGAAAATGAAGGAGATTATGAAGTCATCCGTGAGACATACGAGCGTGCTATTGCTAATGTTCCCCCTACAAAAATAAACAGTTTTGGAGAAGATATATTTACCTCTGGATTAATTATGCGTTATTTGAAGAATTGGAAGCAGCTGATTTTGAAAGAACAAGGCAAGTTTATAAAGCTTGTTTAGAGTTACTCCCCCATAAAGTTTTTACATTCTCTAAAATATGGCTACTCTATGCACAATTTGAAATAAGACAAAAGAATTTAACAGTAGCACGTAAAATTATGGGAATGGCAATCGGTATGTGCCCAAGAGATAAACTATTCAGAGGGTATATCGACTTAGAAATTCAGCTAAGAGAATTTGATAGATGTCGTATATTGTACCAAAAATTTTTAGAGTTTGGTCCTGAAAATTGCATCACTTGGATGAAATTTGCTGAACTAGAAACACTGCTAGGTGATTACAATAGAGCCAGATCAATTTACGAGCTAGCAATCAATCAATCAAGATTAGATATGCCAGAATTATTATGGAAATCCTACATTGATTTCGAGATATCACAAGAGGAATTCGAAAATGCCAGAAAACTGTATGAAAGGCTATTAGAGAGGACGATACATGTAAAAGTTTGGTTGTCCTATGCTAAATTTGAATTAACTGATGCTTCTACAGATGACAGCATGAAGGTACTATTAGCAAGAAGAGTATATGAGAGATCTAATGAGAGTTTGAAAAATTCAGTTGAGAAGGAAGCTAGGGTGTTGCTGTTGGAAAATTGGAGGGATTTTGAGAATACATATGGAGATGAATCTTCCATCGAAAAAGTTAATGAGAAAATGCCAAGAAGGATTAAAAAGAGACAAAAGATCATTGATGAAGATGGTACCGAACAAGGATGGGAAGAAGTATTTGATTATATATTCCCTGAAGATGAAGCAAGTAAGCCTAATTTGAAATTGTTGGCTGCTGCAAAATCTTGGAAGAAGCAGACTGAGGTTACAAGCACACCTAATGAAGAACCTGAAAATAAATCAAATGATGGCGAATGAAACCATTTAATATGTGGACAAGAAAATAACCTTTTTTTTGAATCTGTAAATACTTTCCAAATCAAAAACAAATGAAAGAAACTTGATACAAGAAATATTATAGTTTCTATACCTGAGGTATTAATTAATATTATATATAGCAAAGCATGTGTTGTATACAAGCGTCGAGTGTAAACTATTTTATGTATAAGTACAAATAAATAACTCAAATCTGACTACTAATTTATAGCACATATCCACTCACATATTAGAAAGGCTTTACTTCAATAAGATACCTGTACTGTTCTCGTTTAAGAATACCCTGACTTTTTTTTTAGAAAATGTATGCATTCTGAATTTAGTTGTATTCGTTTTTACTCAAAATTAAATATATTACGTAACGACTTTAAATGTCGTTTATTGCAGGAAGGAATGTATAAAACTGTGCTGCTGTTAATTAGTAAACGGTAAAACCACAAATATCTTAGAAAGATTTTATTATCAATTAATGTTTTACCGTACAGAAAAATTGATATACAGAGTGTTTATTTAGGAATGTACCAAATTTCCCAAAGCAATTATGTCTAAGCGAAAAAGTTCCAAAACTTTTAAGGGAACCGAGATATGAATGTAATACTTGTATTCACTACAGACTGCATTATAACATTACTCCTTTTTTATTAAACTTATTATCATATCCCCCTTCGCAAAATTTAAATTTCCCACAACTATTTTCAGTAACTTCAATAGAAAGGCATCAAAATAACTAGTAATCTAATACAAAACCATTGGTAATTTCGTGTTTTAATGTTGACGTTACTGAGAATAATTGTGGGAAATTTTAGGTTTTGCCAAGTGGGATATGTATCTGTCACTTACATCTGTTATTGAAAACAATACCAAAAAATAAGAAAGAACTATTATCTCGTAAATAAAAATTGAAGCCAACATTTTGCTGTTTTCACAAGTATGTAAGCTATTTTGTTCATAATTTTAACCGAAAATCTATATTTGATTTAGTTCCTGTCGATTTCCAAATCATGTTTCACTTCATAAGCCCATAGCGATAGGATTGATTGTTTTCTCATTAATTATGTTGTATCTAATAATATTTATTAGCTATAAATGATATTTGAGTAACATTGATTTCTATTTGGACAACAAATATTGAAGCACCAGAGTCGCTTTCGTTTCTCTGCCTACACTAGGCTTTTAACCTTTTTTTTATCGAATCACTAATATTAATCCGTAAAAGTCGATGGAAAAAAATTAAACCAAATTTTGTCAATCATTTAAAATCATTCTGGTAAGGATATATACTATATACTTACAAGATGCCGTGGACGCTCTATAGAACTCTGAAAGCTGCTATGGGTCAGTGTTACCAGCTCCACGTGTGTCAAATACCGGCCATCTGTGATTAAATTACCCAATTTTACCTGCATCATATTTAAAATTACCCGAATTTTTACCCATTTTTGTTTTGACCTATTGTTGATTTGTTCTAAGTTGCTAAAGGGTTTAGGTGAACATTTGTATCGTATATTTTCAAAACTAGACACATCCAAAAGTAAACATTTTTCAGCAAACGTTCATGTAACTATAAAACGAACTTGAATCTGGAATTTACATTTGCCATAGATGCTGATTTATCTTTATTTTCTCTGAAATTAAATAGGAAGTTTGAATTATCCGTTCTAAATCTAGTCTATGCTATCTAAACTTTTCGTATCATGACTCTAGGTTACAATAAAGCAATCCATTTTATAAGTACCCTAATAGCAAAATTTAAATTTCCCGCAATTATTCTAAGTAACTTCAACGTTGAAACATAAAGTTACCCACCATTTTGTACTACATTCATAGTTATTTTAATGCCTTTACGTTGAATTCACTAAAAGTTGTGGCGGGAAACTTAAATTTGGCTATTAGGGTACATAGAGTAACATTTATAAACCGCAAAAAAAAAACTTCAGCAGTGCAACAATATCAACGGTTTTCAATCAATTTGTCAACAAAAGCAAATAAAAGATCCTAATGTTTCTAAATTATTTACCGCGAAATTTAAATAGCATACTGTACATATAAAATCCATATAAAATTTTGATAAATTGTGATCTGTTAAAATTACCAGAATTACCCGATATAGCCCAAGTACCCACCAATTACCCACAGTTGGTTAAATTACCCGCATTTCGGGTATTTACCCGCCATCTGGCAACACTGCTATGGGTACTGTTTGGGGAAATATAAGTTTGTTTTCTAGTATCAGCTGGTGGCATTTACACCTACTGTCAAGTCTCTGTAAGTGACATTTCGCATAACCTATAAAACCACAAAATACTTCGTGGATTTGGCAGGTGATATTGAAAATGTTAAGTAACAAAATAATAAACAGCTTTAGAAAATGTTTAATTAGTGATTATACGCACATCAACAACAGTATTAGAAACATAGCACTCTCAACCAAAACATGCCGGGAAGTCGACGATCGAAAGGAGATGTACAGGTCATTGCCGGCGCTGGATGAAGGAACTGCAGGTGAAAAAACATCTGACATAGATGCACTTATTCATCAGTAAGTCGTGTTTTTTAAGTAACATGAAGTATATGTGACATAATCTGTTCGAAATAGAAAGACCGATGTATTCCCTGATGCCAATACACCAAATAAATTATTTAAGGGCACGCCTTTTCGGGATTTGCCTATATTTAATATACGTGTGTCCCCAAATAATACTATACTTAGTTTAACAGACAGTAAAGGTAAGAGTTTTTATTTTCTGGGTCTCGTAACTGGTTTTCATTTTAATAAATAGGAACACCTCAATTGATAAGATCCTGCGGAGTTGAGGGGTTTAAAAATACAAGAAAAGGGACCAACATTGCCGCTCAAGCAACAGCAATCAGTATTGGAACTGTAAGTATTTAACATCTAATAATCAGAGTTGTGAATTGAGATCACTTTTAACATTGCTAGTATACACAAAGTATTCTTCAAGATATTCTTTGATGGTAACTAGAGGGATATCTAGCTAGTTCACAGCAGTATTATAGTATACTAAATATTAGTTGCGTGATATAGATAGGGCATATATTACATTAGATAACAGATATGTTTGATATTTTGTGGTATATACTATGGTGCCCTCCATATGACTTTTAGACACTCTGAGTAATAGATTTTGTGTGGGAGGATGTTCAAAGTTCAAGGTAGACTAAATTCACAAGCCTGGTGATAATTTAATTATATTTTAGAATTCTTATTACTTTGACCAGAGTGCATTAGGTGTCTCGCAGTCAAGGGGCCAAACTTAAGGTAGATATCTCTGACATAATTTTGAATAAAATATCCTGATGAATCTTGGTCCGCAAATGACTCGCATAGGATATACAGACTGTCTTGGATAAGGATAGTTATTGCCATTTTTCAGAAATATAAGAGATACAGAAAAGAGATAAGTAAAAAATTGCGTTTTGTTAGAGACTTTAAAAAAATACATTGAAAACAAAAAAGGTTTCCAAACGGTTCCGAAGACACGAAATTAACTGAAAACTGTTTTGTTTGACATAGGGGATTTTGAAAATATGAAAAAATATTTTGAGTTTTTTTTTATTATAAAAGCACTTGGCTACAAGTTTCCGTAACCAGATTTATAATACAACATTACTTAGACTCTGAAAAGCTATGATCAACCTTACTTTTTTAAATACGGTCCTGTATATATATTTTTTTTCTTTTATTTTTTTTTGCACGCTACTTTTACACAAAAATCGACACATTATTTTTTTTATTATATATTAATATTTTGTTTAATTTTAATGTTTCTCCAGTGATAAAACAGTTATTTCTAATTCATTAAAACCATCGGGGCATTTTGTTCTTTTATTTATAATTCAGAAGAATTAGGTTATTTTTGATGGCACAAATAAAAAATACGTTACTTGATTTTGAGGCACTTGTATTTGTACACAAGTTGCAAAATCAATTAAATAGGAGGGGAGAGGAGGGGGGGGGGCGGTGCATAGGAACAGTAAAACATATTAATTATTCTTATCGTTATTGTGTAAGCAGTGTAAAATAAATAAATAAATAAGTTATTATTACCACCGTATTTAGAGCCGTATTTAAAAGAGCAGGGTCGATCATGGTTCTTCAGAGCCGAAACGTTGTATTGTAAGTCTGAGTACCGAAATTTATGACCAAGTTATTTTATAACAAAAAATCTCATTACATTCTTTTTTTGATATTTTGAACTGATGTCAGAAAGGCTAAAATATCCGCTTTTCGATTCCTTTTGCATATTTTCTTGCTTTTTTTAATGCATTTTATTTTATTAGTTTCTAAAATAAACAACTTTTTTCCTATTTAAGCGACTTTGTATCTCCTATACTTTCCGATATAGCAAGAGTGTTCTTATCAAAGGCAGCTTGTTTATGCAAAACGAGTTACTTTAACTTTGGCCACTTGACTGCGGGGCATTCTTTATGTACTTCTGAATGTTTTCTTGTTTTTTTTTTTATCTCCAGTAATAATAATTAAAAGAATATGTATAGACAGCAATGTATAATATATTTGAAATAATTCAATTCTATAACTAAACAAAATGATAGTGTAATTTTTAGAAGTTTTTCCATTAAAAAAATATTAACGCGTATTTAACCAAAAAGCTACATAATTTCCAAAGCCAGCTTTTTTATGCAAGATAAAATTTAATATTAGAGCAAAAAAATACTGATTTCTAACTAAACAAAAAAATATATATTATATAAATGTGTATATTTTTACAATTTCTTATACAAATGTAACAGAGGAAACCGAGGCGTGTTATACATATGTATGTTTTTTAATATAAGTAGAGATCAAAGAAAACTAAGAAAAGATCACAATATAATTTAGTTATGTTATTGATGATATTGTATTATATGCTTTGCTATTACAGAAAGCATTAGAAAGAGGTGTAAAGACTGTCCGAGTTAGAGTAAGGGGATTAGGGCCTGGGAGAATGGTACATAATTCATAATGATTGTTAGTTGTTACCCTAATAAATATTTTTTTTTAGTCTGCAATAAAAGGATTGCAAATGTCCGGTTTGGAAATTGTTTCCATAACTGATAGCACACTGGTTTCATGGAATCCCCCAAGGCCAAGAAAAGCTAAGAAATTGTAACTTATATTTCATGTAAATAGAAATTTTATTTTTACATAGAATTTGTTACATTTTTTTTTTATAATTTCAAATAGAAATGTTTATAGATATTTTAGAAAGAACTTACAATAGGAAACTCGGTTAACAACCCGAATATGCGTGATTGTTTCGAGTTAAAAGAAAAAGTGTTTTAGGTACCTCCACACATTAAAATATTAATCACATTAGTAATAGGTACAGTCGAATAAAAATCTGGATTTAATAAACGAGTAGTTTTACATACTTGAGAACGCTACTGGATTCTGGATTGACGCAGAAATGACATCAGACGATGCCGGGATTTGTGCCTAGACTCGTGCTAGACTCCATATCACCATTTTGTAACGCTTACTTGTTTATATTTTTCTGTTTCTTTATATTTTATCGTTATCAAAATTCCGGGGGCATTCGAAATAACGCAAGAACATGGAAGATTGAGAGTCATTTGACATGTTTTCGAAGTTTTTATAACCTATGAATTTATACAATCCACGATCTGTTTGATGACTGATAGTTTGCTTTATAAGGCCTGTCCACGAAACATTTAAATTTACATTAAATTGAAATGTTACACATGACATTTGAAAACATGAGAATTACTTTCCTGATACGTCAAAATAACAGTAACCGCAGGCACAACTGATCACACATAGGCTTATATAAAAACTAAATAGTTCAAAACTTGGTTATATAGTTTTGAACTATTTAGTATAACTATGTAACTTAAATAACCTATAAGAAGTGAAATACAATTTTAAAAAATCTAATCAATAGTTCGGATTTTGGCGAAATAAACAGATCGATTAGAATTTTTGGAGAAATATCAACTTTAGTACTTGTCAATATGACATTTATACAAATTCAAATTGATATTTTGCTGTCATAATCTTGCAACCAAAGAATAAGGATTTCTCCCAGAAAAAGTCCGGTAACTGGCGTCAGCGGTGAACAGTGCAATTCATGATTCGACAGGTCGTATAAAGTAAACCGTTAAAGTCATCAAGCCAGTAGAGTAGTCTCAATATAAGAAATACATATTACATCATCATAATGTCAACCTAGAATACGCGAACTAAAGCCATCAGTGGTGGAGGTGATTTAAATTGACAAAGGAATAATTTGATAGAAAACGCATGTCAGTAAGAATAAATAACACGGTAAGAACTCGATCAACTCGCACAAATTCAGGTAGAGTGCGGTCATCGTATTTCACTGGCAGAGTCAGTGCGCACTCGCGGAGCGTTTTACTTTCCACTGGTGCACTGGCACCGAAAAAATGCACACTAAGTGCAATAAAATTGGCTCTCGCTATGGGCCACGGAACCAGTTCAGTGCAGTAAGGTGGCGGACGCATTTTCAAAATTCATGTTGTTGGCAACTAATGTTAGAGGAAAGTTCATCATCCTCTGATGAAGATAAGACAAACGCTTTATTAGTACATACAAATAAAGCGAAAAGAGTACGTATTGAAAATTTTGTAGACGTGATTGAAAACTATTGGGACCAACAAGTTAATATTATATAATTGACGATGTCTATAGACATAGCTACAATTGTTACTGCTTCATAATTGCTTATTTTTTTCGATTAAATTGGTAACGTAAGCGTTGACATATTCTTCTGAATTTGATAAAAAAACAATTGGTTATGCTTTCATGTTCTGAGCAGCAATTGCGACAAACTAAGAAATAGGCAATATTATACTAACCTATCATGTTCAGAAAAGTTTCTTTTTCTATTTCTATATTGTATACAAAGTTGTTTATTTTTAAAATATGCATTGAAACCCCCACAGCACACTTGGTCCGACAGATATCTATTGGATGTCCCAATCACCTAAACATATCCATATGTATTACAGATGTTGGATAGATATCCATGGAATATTCGTTTTGGAGTTATTACAATTGTTTATAAAATTAATAAAAAGATATTTATCGCAATTTTAACGTAAAAATTAATACCAAATTAGACACAATTTGCCTGTTTGGAAGTTATTGATAAATACATGAACTTTGTATCAGATATCTTATGGATATCTATCCGATGTTATAGATTTTACAATAACATTGTAAAATTTCAGACTCTTTATAGAATTAACGTTGTTTCTAAAAAAAAGACGGTTGGATTTATTACTGGTATGAATATTAAGTAAAATTGAATAGCTCTACTAAGCATATGCTGAAAGTACTTGTACTTATAATCAACTTTAGGATGAAAATCACCGAGCCGAATGAGATCAACCAATCCTGAATTTGCTTCTCCACGTGCGCTGTGTTTATTTACCTGTGTTTATACTCAATCGTACATGTGACGTCGAGAGTCGGAAAACAAGTTAAAAAGTGCCGTTGCGCTGTATGCATTTGCATTTACGTAGATACACCTAGCAGTATAACATCATCACGTCTTTATTAATATTACCGTATAGGTAAGTATCACTCATATAATATATTGTTTTTCTTCATAACATTTAAAACGTTACTGGTAATTTATAACATAACTGAATATCTATAACCTTAGCAAGTTAGATGTTGAGCGTAAATCAGTACGTAAAATGTGTTTGCTTGTGAAGTCTTGTTTACTTTGTGTAAATTTTAAATGTATTTCTGAACCCTTTCGTATTGCTTATTAAAATCTAAGATGACATTTCCAATCTTGATTATCCACAGTATTAGATTACTTATGAATGGTCCGATAAGTAGGTAAGGTACTTTCAGAAAAATTTAAAAAATAAAAGTATTAATCAGTCTGTATTTGAATGTAATTGATTATTTTTATATTAACTTAAGATTGCCAGGTTGGTAGGTATATATAGATGTCAATGGTTTCTTTTTCTTTACAGGAAGTCAAGAGAAGCAACAGGAATTAAGTAGATTAACAAGAAAAATTTGTAATAATTTGTTCTTTGTAAATTTGTTAAAGTATATACCTTCACTTATGAACTATTTATTGTACTATTATACCTGTTTTGTTTTCTTTAAAAACCAGAGCTCTTGGGACATGTGCCTACCAGAGTGAATACTATGCTGAAAGTATTTTACGTTAAACATATAATATGCTATGTATTACATCGGGTGGAAATCTTATCTACGACACAGGTTCCTTTGAACTGGCGAGTGTATGCTGAGCAGTGGGCACACAGTGCTGGAAATAACATATAATATTTCCAATACTGTTGCTATTGGTAAGCATTCACAAATTTAAGGGGACCAGTATCGTAGATAGTATATCCGTTAGATATACTATATCTAATAGGCAGATATTTCGAGATCTATGAGATATCCATAGAATGTCTATGACGTCTAAAGGATATTCTGGATATAATGGATGTCTGCTAGTGTGCTTTTGCGCTGTGTGGGATATCGCTGCGTGTAGCTTTTGCGACAATTTATATACATTTTGTATAAGCAATGATAATACCTAGATTCCGCAGTTATTACCTTAAAATAAAAATTCTAGTAATTTAGAAATATAAATATATTTCTGTAAATAAATACGTACAGTACACAGCTCCATTACAGTACTAAAACTACAATAAAATTAAAAGTGCAACATATTTTAAGATGGATTAAAATAATAAATAAGATCGTAACATTTATCCTTAACATCTTCTAAAATAACTAAATTATAAATTGGCTGTTGGCACAATCTTTTTCTGTTTGGAATACGTAGGATACCAGATTTTTTGAAAAAAAAAAAATGTTTGGCGTCATTAGTATGAATACTTTAACGAAGATATCCAATATAGTGTCCGTAATTGATGAAATGGGCGCCCTAAAATATGTTCTAATCGATATGAGCCGACGATAACTTATCTACTTATATTTATATTCAGCCTATAATTTCCTATATCTGTAATAAAAGAAATCTTTCGTAATAAAATGTAATAACAATGAGAGCCTTACTTAGTGGATGAAGGGACATTCAACATGAGGCAAGATATTTCTCTCCTAATCAATTATTTAACTTTAGTATCGACAAGGATTACAATGAATCAGCTATAGTTACATATTTGCATTTAAGATCATTTCATCTAATGGAATTAGTATAAGTAATTTTTGGGAACATCGTTCAGGGGTTCATCGCATCTGCCCATTGTCTTTCTCGTCACATTGCCGCTCGTTCTGCATGTTTCTATGTCCAGGAAGCACTGATTGCTGTAGGTTTTGTTGTCTGAACCGCACACAGGGTCGAAATACGTTGGACAGACTTGCTGACAACCTTTGAACATGAAACCGGCTACACATCTCTTCATTGGTACAACGAAAATGTGTTTTCTAGATGATAGAAGCACATAAATTAATACGTATTCATATTTGTCTATTATAAAATATTGTAATCCATACCCGCAATTTGTCCTCTTCATTTCACACTCGCTCTTGTAGATTTTATTATCTGACCCACACACATATTCAGCCTTTGTTTCCTTACACTCCTGATTACACAGTGCTGTTGTTCGGCAATGATGCTGTGGAACTGGAACCACTAATTGTCCACAGGTTGCACGTTTCATTACACATAAAGACCTATGTAGGAATAAAATAAATTTTAATCATATCAACTAAGATCTTACGAATATTATACTCATAAACGTTGCCGTCAGATCCGCAAAGTGGCTCATTTGTATTGTTGTCGCATTGTTTAGGACACGACTGTTCCTTTAGGCTCGTGCAGTTACCGATGTGAGCTAATTGGATACCTTTGAGGCACGTTGCTAAATTTAATTGGCACTGATTTTGGTACGTGTGGGCATCTGATCCACAGACTGGATCGAATTCTTCCGAGCATTTGATTTTCTGGCATTTTGATTGGCGAGCCTTGCACTTGTCGAAGTCAACTTTAGCTACACGTCTGTAAGATCTGAAAGAAACGTCAGCAGTTGAGGTAAATTGGAGAAAAGTTGAAGATCAATAATTGTTAAGGCTGTTTTCTGGCCCAATGGGGAAGGAAGTGTGTTCAGTATTATTTTCAATTTTTTTCAATACCATTGTTTCGATTTCAAGGTTTCTTTATTTTTTTTAATTAGCACGTATTACTTTTATTTCGCGATAAAGAAGCAAAAAGAACGGTAGAATGAAGTGTTTTCATTTCTTAGCAAAGCGGTAATCTTAATATCAATAACTATTCAACGCTGTTTCTATTGAATTTTTTTGTCATTTGGTGCGGCATATTCTGGTTTTGATTTGATATCAATATTGCTACAAAATCTTTATTAGTTAGGTTGGGATTGAGAAGCGGAAAAGCGGTGGATAGGTAGCTTTTTCTGTGTAAATTCTAGATAAATAAAGAAGAAACGGACGGGTCAAAATGCCAATATGTTGGTTTGATGAATTGCAGTGATTGTGAAAATCGAGAACTTCGCAGTTTTTTAGCCGATTTTTTTTGTCTATAACCTGGCTTTGCTATAATACCCATTAAATTCAGTAGGACAATCTGTACCATAAATATTTTAGCCAATTCATATTATTTTCCGCGAAATGCTGTGCAGGAGCTTAGCGTGACATGGAACAAGATAATTACAGTTTTATAAGACATGAAATAAAGAATTAAATACGATAGTAAATCTCCATTTTACGTTATCTACCTGTCACACGCTCAGTCTTACGGATATATTTAGAAAATCTGTCAAGCTTGAATCAATAAGGCCAAAGTTCGTGAAAATTCTTAATACTTTGTTTATAAGAGAAGACCATATATCAAAAAGTTTTCGAATTTTATTCTGATGGAGCTGTGGTTGATTTCCAGGTAAGTGTATCAAGTTTGAAAACTACTATGAAAAAATAACGCATTTAAAAAAGTACTTGCCCACAATTAAGCATACGCAACTCGCATTCATTCTTGTAAATATATCCATCAGATCCACAAGTGGGTTTATCGATTTCGTTTAAGCAATCTGTTGGACATGGCAGGCTGTGCGGCCTTCGCTCTTGACTACTGGTACAATACGCCATTGGTACTTCAAAAATATGTTTCCTATAATGTGAAAATTACATATAACTTATATTGAAATGCCGTCACACAATATTTGGTAGAGAAATCGTTCCTTACCCACAATTTTAGATTTCATATGACAGAAGTTGGGATAAATTTTCCCATCCGACCCGCATGTTGGCTTGGCCGTCCTCCAACAATGTTCCCTGCAGTGCCTCGTAGTCGAACAATAATTCTTATCTGTCTTCACCACGCCTTGTCTAAAACAATATACTTATAGAATAATTTCAAGATTGCAATATAGTTAAGTTCTGCTTTGTGTGTAGAGAAGCGTAGACGTGTGGCGGGTAGCTCTGTAAATTAAACCCAATACTGGGAGTTTACGAGTGATTCGATACAACAGTATCGTAAAACAGCGAGTGTAAGATTAGGATGACAGATTGGAGGGGGAAAGGAAAAATAACAGCGGAAGTAAGTAATAACCACAATTTTAACTTGTAATAACGGTAAGAGTATAAGTAAGTATATATCCAAGCATGTTTCCATCGCTGCAAAAGTATATCCATATAGTAAACCGAAAAAGTTGGGTCAGAATTGTGACGTGCAACTTGAGGATAGCGAATCGGTAGGCAAGCGGACAAGACACAGTTAGATGTGGCCAGCGGTCGTTTGCGGGATGTTGTTTGAATCGAGTAGGGCTACAGTACACCGCGCGATCGACGCTGAGTCATTGTCCGGTCTTGAGTCGGACTAATGAACGCTGAAAGAAACGCGGAAGAGAAAGCGGCGAAACAGAAGAGAATAAAATGAAGACGATATATTTAGTAAGAGTAAAAAAAAAACATTGAAAAGGGAAACGGAAGAGAATAGGAAAAAGAGGAAAGAAAGGAGTACAAACCCAGGAGATTGATGAAACAGGTAATGGAAGACTTGACTAGAAGTAGTGCGGAATTAAAGGACGATATAAAAGAGCTAAAGGAACAAATAGAGGAGAGCAAGCTTGAATGGAGCAGGAAGGAAGCAGAGTGGGAGATAAAAAGAAAACAATTAAAGAAAAGAATCGAGAAATTAGAAGATGGAACAGGAAAACGATGAGAAACATAAAAGAAGGAACAATATTAATAAGGGGGTTGGATAAGAAGAAGGATAGAACAGTTCTTGCGAGACGAGCTACAGGTGAACATCAAAGTTAAGAAAGCTAACATAGTAAAGAAAGATCAAGGATTCCAAATAATCAAAGCGGAACTGGAAACATGCGAAGCAAAAAAGGATATAATGAAAGCAAAAAGTAAATTGTAAGGGACAAAGAAATACATCGACAACGATTTGACAGTAGAGCAAAGATTCGTCCAAAGAGAATGAAGAAGTATCGCGAGGAAAGAACGAAGTAAAAGTAAGATACAAGAAAATAGTAATTAACGGAGAAATCTAGGAATGCGATAAGGAGGCCATGGGAGTAATAGAGAGCAACTAGTAAAAACATCGGAGCAGGCAAATGATATGACGACATTGGCAGAAACCTGGGCAATGAGAAAGGATAGGAGCTTACACAAATTAGACAAAAAAGACACGGTAAAAGAAAAGGCAAGTGACATTAAACAAAATTATTGGACAAGAGAAAATAAGAACAAACACAAACACAACACTGATGCACTGCAAGAAGTGGAGCGAAAAAAAAAGAAGTATGAATAAGCACAATAGAAGGATACAATTTCTCTAATAGCTGTGGAGAGGGAAGATACTTTAGAATTGATCTTATATAAATAACGAGTTGAAGGAAGCAGTAATGAAATAGAGGCGATTCTCAGATAGAATATTAGGTTACAAGGAAGGTATAGTGAATGTTCACTCACCCGCAGAGGATAAGGACCTAAGAGTCTTCTCTTAGTATCGGAGCTACAAACGAAAAATTGGTAGGGAAGAAGAATATATAATAGGAGGTAGAAGCAGGCACTTGGAGAGCAAAGAGATGGTTAGGACATGTAAGCAGGATGCTAGAACACATGATATTCTAGGATAGAAAAGTGACCACAAAGCAGAACTCAATTTAAGTGAGTCATGGCCCTTAAAGGCCCATAGAACGAATATATATAATATGCTTAAATTTTCAGTTACCCGCAAGTTAGTAGCTTCATCTGGCAAGTGTTTTTATAAACGTTTCCGTCACTCCCACATATTGGTCCATCCATTGGGGCTTGTTTACAGTCGACTGGGCAGTTCTCTCTATGAGCGCTGATGTTATTGCAAGAGCCGAGGTGAGATAATGCAATACCCAGCCTAAATAACAAAAAGAGGAAATGAAGATAATTATGTATTTCATTTGGTTTGATTTGGTATTTGCGTTATCGAATTTCTCACCTGCATATTTCGACTTGCAGCATACACTTGTTTAAGTATGTTCGTCCATTGGTACCACAGACAGGGTCATTTAAGTTATTGCAACGATGCTCACATTTCGAACCAGAGGATCTTTGACACAGACTAGGATCGGGTGATAGTTTTACCTCTACAATGATAGAATATTTGTTAGGATTCCTAAAGTTGTGTAATCACGTATGGAGTTTCCGCAATCTTAACTTTATCGCTATTTCAAATCAGTAAGTACTGCATACATTAAAGTGACGTAATTAGTTTAGTAAATCAAAGAAAAACTCACTCTTTGAACATGTTTTCTTTCTCAGCTCGCAGATATTTTGGTAGATAATTCCATCGGACCACAAACAGGATCGCCATAAGTGTATGCGGTGCATATTCTGGGACAGGACGAGTCTCTGGCAGCTGATATTACTGAAAAACGAAAAAAAAAAGTTGTTGATATTGTGCGATTTATTTCAATCAAAAACTAAAATTATATATATAAAGTTAAGATGACGAATCGAAAATTGAACGAACATTTTTCAGGAACTTTTGTATACATAGAATTTTTTCCTTTGGCTGTTTTTTTTTTTTTTTTTTTGAAAAACCGCCCGGAAGAACATCCATATATATTTTTTTAGTAAGTTATGACAGTATTTTTCCTTTCACAAATATTGCAACGTATTATTTGTCTTCGAATAAGAACTGTAACTTTAATTGCATGAGTAATAAGATTATAATATTTCTTGCAAAAGCTAGTTGAGTTACAGACTCCCATTCCGTCTTTTCTTTTTCTAACATAGTTGAAGGAAGACAAAATAGCAATTACAATCTTGACTTGATTTATTTCAACTTTTAACGTTACCGTTACATGTACTGTGTTAACAAATGAATGTTTTCACGGTCATTATTTCTTAATTACACTTTTGAAAATTAGTAATATTACTCAACGTCTGTTGAGCGCTTTGGAAAAATAGTGCACAATTAATCTTTATGTATTGCATTTACAGGAAATTTACGAGCGATGAGGATCGGGCCTACTCTAGCTACATATATGTCTAGCCTCCTATAATCACGTCACGTTATATCAATGGATATTAAACTGTCCCTAACTTCACAGCAGTGGCAGTTCATGCTTGAAAGATATAGTGGTTGCAAATTTTGTGAATACCAATACCCTTTACTGAGTATAAAGCTTTATTATTATTGTTTTTTGTTAGGATAATTATAAAAAAATAAGAAAAAGGCTTCTAAAACTTACTAATATAGTGACGATGATCTTTGGTAATAAGAAATTTATCTATAACTCTTTGATTAAAATCTCAGATACTTTCGATAAAATCCTTTTCTTGAGATAGGATTGCCAAAGCATTATGTCTTTCTTGTGCCATGCTGTTTATTAAGAGTGTTTATTCTTTTCAAAGTAGAAAAAACATTGTTTTGCATCAACAAATGTCATCGGATTTGTTGTTAGAATGTTTAAAAGTTTTAAAGTTTCACTAAAGAAATTATGTTATAAAATAAAAACACTACAGGATTTTCGTTCATCAAAGTATGGGCAACATTTAGTTGTTTCCTAATAGACATTTTTGGAAAAATAGAAGTTATATTCTTTTGGAAGCAGTAGCTTTTTTAAATGGTCTTTTAAAACAACATTCAAGTCAGTATTAAAAATTATTAATCTAAGAAAAACACCTGGGTGGTTAGAGGACATTGATTTATCGTATTCTCTCAACGCAAGTTCGAAAGCTCTACAAAAACGCACACAATTATGGTCAGATTCTGTGTATACCTGTAACGTCGGTAATATGCACAGAATTTCGCCATTAATTATAATGTTCAATACATATCAATTGTGCTTCAATATCTCGTTTTGCAAAGCTGTATTTCTTAATATAATACGCTATTCATCTGAGCAGCAATATTAACATTTTCAAAACGAAAAAAAAACCTTTTTCATGTGGCTTTGTGATAAACAGTGTTTCTTAATCCGATTGATTGAATGATTAAAATTATTCAAATCCATTTTCATCCATAATTCTTCAAATATTAAACAAGGAAATCGAAGTGATTTTTTTATTGATTTTATTGTGGTATGAATTCTTAATTATTGGTGCGTGGATGTATGAAAAACCATTAGAATCATAATAAAAAAATCGTTCGACCTCTCATTGGTTGTTGTAACCACGTGGTAAATTAGTTCATTGTACTGAAGTAATAGCGTTGCATGTATTTAGAAAATGGTCAGTGGGATGTGGGTGACCACCCTGTAAATTTTTTGAGCCACAAAAAAAAAATCTCCCGAACTTGACGTCCTCATTTTGGACAATCCTTAATGCTTTGTTTAATGACTGTTTGAACAGGCATGTTTATGCCGTCTATGTTGTTTTATGTAAAGATTATTTTATTTATATATTATTATTTATTTGGTTTTTATTGTAGTTGCGGTTATAATCGGTCTTTGGTTTAATTTTATTTTCTCGATTATAGAACTTCAGTGACATTTGTTTTTATTTGATTAAAGTGGTTAAGGATTTATTGTGAATCGAAGTCAGTGATGTAAAATTGGGTTTTCTTGACAATTTACAAAAAAAAATGTTTGTAATTACGATGTCAAAGAGTTGGGGGATGTTGTGCTGTATTAAATTGCTCTAATATTGTGAAGGACACGTTGTTATACTAAAGCTTTGTTTTGGTACTATCACTTTTTTATAACTAAAGTATTCTTACACATTACATCAGTGTTATATTTATGTCCAAATTTTATCATATGTGCATATAGCCAAATAAACATCTTGAATGTTAAAAGTATATAAAATAACCGTTTGAATGTAGTTCGCTGTGCTGAAGTTGGTGGCGTGCAACCTTGCCGACAAAATAGAGCATTAAGTTTGCACTCCCAGATTATTGGTGTGTATATTTTGTGCTACTATCTATATATACTTTTACTCATTAATAATCAGGTTTATGCAGAAATCTTTTTTTAGCCCTTTCCAGAAAATATTTTGGAATGAAAGTGAGGAATATGGAAAATGAGCTGCCAAATTAGAAATATTAGAAAATAATTAGATTTACTTAATTATTTTAGCTTATCATCTTTAATATAAGAAAAATACATTCTTTGCAATATAGTTATATTTGATAATTTTGAACACCAAAAACTTCCTTTAAGGGAAATTATAACATTCATTTAAACCAGAACTTTAATTTAAAAGAATAATCGAAAAGTAACATTTACTTCATCAGAAATACGCGTTCTCTTTGAGTATAAACAATACAAATTGTTTTGCTACAAAGCAGTACGCTTAGGAATTCCTATGGTTTAAAGAATTTATTCTCTCAATGTAGTAAATAAATCATTGTAAGTATACATAGATTATTAATTTTCAGAGTTGATAACACTGTTAAACACAAATTGATGAAGCTTTTCCGTCTTGAAATCCTTGAAAAGGATGTGGATATATAATTACTTAGATCGAAGACCCAAATACCAGATGAGTAGAACGTCCAGTCATGCTAGTCATTATATCTTAAGAGCATGATATTTATGATATACCTGGACGAGTTCCGGCAAGAAGAATTCAATTTCACAGTCAACATAATATCGAAATTTATTACTGATTGTCAGTAATGCTAATTAATTTAGTTAATCTATTTTCTGGAATGCTTAAACATCTTGGGCGATAGTTTCTAACTGTATAAGGTAATTAGAGTATTTACATCTTGGATACCTACACCTTAGTCCAGTTAAACACAATTACGGTATTTTGAGTTAATAATGAGCGATTAAGTGATTGTGATTACAGAGTTCGTTTCCTGGTTGCAGTAAACATATATCTCTGCACGTACGGGTACACAACCATAATTGACAAGACTGTTACAGAAAAGTAAACGTGCATTCACTAGTCCCGTTTTAATAACATATTTTATCGCGGCTATAGAGGTGCCATAAAAGACGCGAAAGCGCAAATTCCTTGTTATTCATTGATTATTACTTGTAAATTATATAATGTTGAATTTGACTAACGCTGTCATCAAATGTGGTATAGCTTTTCTTGTGTGTTATTCCAGCAATACAAATATTTCAACTCTTACGCTGAAATGATAAATTACATTGATGTTGGATCTGTGTTTCAAGTATAGTATATTTCAAGATATAAGAATATCACTCCTCACTTAGAGGATACAGTTTACCGGCTTACAGCATATAAATCCGGGAGGCGTTATGACTACAAATTACAGACCTATGAGATGCAGATAGAATAAAATGCAATTTTAATTTTAATTTGTTTATAATACACAACAGGAAGCTGTCATTAATAATATGAAATCAACATATCTTAATGTGATATTTACATAACAATATAAATATAATATATATATATATATATATATATATATATAATATATATATATATATAGGTTGCAGGGTGGGCATATACAGGTGTCCCACCGAATTGGGTTATTAGATTTTTTTTTGAACTTCTACTAGTAGGAATTTGATTTTGAAACTTGCAGTGTAATCATGGAAGTCAGTGAATGAAAGAATAATTCTAAATGAAAGGATTTACACCATAATTATAATAAACAACAATTTTAATAAAGTATATTAATTATCACATCACTGAAAATCAAGCTTTTCTTTGAAATTTTAATACACAAATTATAAACCTACAATTACAAAACTCGGCCGTTTACGATAATTACCACTAGTCTTTTATGTAATCCAACGACGCTCAGTGTTTTTGAATGACGAGCTCATATATCCACATGATAGTGTTTAGTTAAGCAATAAATTTTTAAAAACTTTTTTTTCATATTTATTTTTTAAAATGCATATAAATATATTAAAAAAATACATAAATCTGCAAAAAAAAAAAATCATAGACTCATGTTGTTGTCTTTACGAAAATAAGAATTTTTGAATGAATCTATTCTCAATTTTATAAAATTTTAAATTGTACTCATATTTAATTATATTTGTTCTAATTTTATTAATAATTTTATGTTGCAAGTATTTTCCCTCTAATTCTGAAATTAGGAACATTAGAAGTATGTTGTTTTGTTAATCATTTAAAATCATTCCTCACCTAAATATTAAAAAAAAAAGTTTTTACAGAGTTGTTGCTCTGCCAAATAAGTATATCAGCTCATTATTCAGTAAAATTTTACTCGTTGGATTACAATGAGGATTCATACTTATTATAGTAAGCCGCTGAGTTTTATAATTGCCCCAGATTGAAATGCATATAATTAATGAGTTTATAATTTGTGCAATTGAAATTTCCAAGGAAAGCTTTATTCTTAGTAATGTGTTAATAGTTTATGTCCGGTTTATGTAGTATATTAAAATTTCTGTTTAATATAATTGCTCTATAAATAGCATCATTTAACAGAAAGTCTAACAAAGGATATGTGTGATTTTCTTAGGAACACGAATTTTTCCTTTCGATATCAAATAATCTTAGATCTACCTAATTTGCATAATTGCGAAGGGTTTTACAACTGTATGCCTCAATAAATGATTTACCTGGAATAGCCGACGCCAGCCAAACGCGCACCTATGTAAATGGTGAGTAGTTTTGATAGTCACTACGCTGTAGACGACGACATTAAATAAGTCGGCCAGTGTACGTGCAGTTTAAAAACTAAATATATTCAATTCTAATGAAATACATTAGTATTTATATCTAGGTAGATAAGATTCCCTATAAGAAACTTAATAATTGGCTTCTAAATTTGTGTACATTAATTTTTTTGTGTCGGTATTATTTTAGTTGGAGCTATTACTACAATCGCGGTTTAAACCGTAGATCATAATCTTCGCTTTAAACTTCACTTTAGACTTACAATCGATATAAGTAAATAAGAAAAAAATAACCTCGATCTTGCCATATTTAATCCTTAAATCGCGATTGTAATAATGGCCCTTAGCAATAAATGAGGTAATAAATTACTGCAAACTGAGCTAAACTGATTAAAAACTTTGAAAAATTAATAAAATCGAAAGGGGAAAGGGGAGGGGTTAGTTGGTCCGTGATTGGCTCGACCACTCAATATTGTCACGAGCCGTCACTGATTTATCTATCTCTAGAAACTCATTCCGAATAAACTCGCAAATTCTGTGCAGTGCATAGGCCATACAAGTTACATGCAACATGTTTGAATAAATTTCCTTTAACAATTTTCCAGCCTTCAACATATATGCCGCTGCATCTCTAAGAAAGTAGAAGAACCCTATTGAGTTGATTTTGGTCAAATTGAAGAGTATTTTCTAAGCTTTCATTAATAATGTTTTTATAGTTTCAGGATTAATCTGACGTGTAACCTTGGAAGTTATTATATAAGATGTGGAAGGCGAATTTGGATTGAAAATATCAACTATTAGGTTGGTTACGCAACGACCTACTATATCTGTGGTTTCATCAGCACTAACCCACCAATCCTGGTTAGAAATATTAATCTTGTATACCAATTTGTTAGATATGCTCCCTAATGTTGAAGCATTATGTTTATTTGTATATCTTTCCGGAAATGTTTAATTAGAGAAATGTTTGATGCAACAAATACTTCATAGAGGTTTTCATAATTTTTGAACAAATATTTCACATTGTTTCGTTATCGTTAATAATTGCCAGGTATTCAACTTTCCATTAACTTGTGGTTCTAATTAATACCAGCTGTATGGAAATAAAACTAGGAATATCCAAAACGGAAAGCGGGAGAAGTCACTAGGTTTTGTATTGTCTACATTACTCGAAGAATGCATGTTTAAAATGTGAGCTAATTGGAATGTAGAAGTAACTGAATAACTGAAACTAGATAATGTTACAAAGTCTGAAATTCAATTAAGAAAAACAAAAGATGCAAAAATTTAAATATCTGGATGAAATACAAAACCTATAAACAAATTTAAATCTCTTAATGAATACCAAAGCTTCCTAATGAAAGCTACCTAAACAAAACGATGTGACGTCATTTTATTAAAAAATTAATATTCATGTACGCCTACTTCTTGTGTTATAACACTATTTCTTCTTTTCTTCTTTTCATTGGTATTTTAACATTTTCCACTAATTCACACACATTATAAATTCTAATATGATTGAGTCGTAACGGAGCGTAAAGATGGTCAGATGTCTCGTCAATAATTTAATTAAGTCCTTGAATACGTGCTAACCGAGTACGTAATAAATCGAATTAACTGTGGAGACGGGAACGACTTAATGGCACAATTGTATCTTAATTATCACTCAATCCAGCATCTTTAGGCGAACGAACGTGGTGAATTTTTAATTTCATAGCGACAAGTAACAGAACAAGATTGCATTTCTAGCCCAAGAAAACCGAAATGACCATGCGCAGCCGCAATAACGCTAATTAGATCGTAACGTTTAGCAATTTCTAAGAAATTATAAACGGACAGTTAAAATAAGCAAGTAGTGGTACATATGTGCATAATATATGTCTAGTAAATCTAGCTTATTAAGCATTTCACAGATTTTGTTTGATTTCCGTTTTGTTTTGAATTTTCTAACTGTTAACATGAGTGCTTCTCACTGCCTTATTTGCGGTTTAATTTATCTCTATGTTTAGAAACAAAATATATAAGCAGTAAATCGTAATTATTCAACTTACACATGTTTACATTTTCCTTCCAAACCATGCTGATGCTATTAATATAAATATAACTAATTAATTATACAATGTTTTTTCGTGATGTTTATTTGATCGATATATATTTTATTACCTCCTTCCGAAGGAGAGAGGAACAAACTAACATCGAAAAAACATTGTATCAAAACGAATGCAAGTATACTGGATCAGCAAAAGTATGAAATAATGCCATTATTTATTTAATTACTGTTTAATCTGATTTTTTTTTTCAAATAAAAGTTCTTTTAATTTTATTTTGCCGTGTTTTGGTTGAGTTTTTAGAGAGTTTTAGCAAGCTCCTCACCTTAAAAGCAACAGTTAATGTCATGTGACTCAATACGGTATACGTAATAGCGGGAAGAACCGTTTTAGAAGTTTAGCAGGGCTACGGAAGTTCAGTTCCCGTATACAGCGCAAATTAGCTTTCCTAACCACACTTTTCAATCCCTTGTCATCAAGTTGTCATTTTAAAACCATTTCTCCTTGAATTTGTATTGTTTTTTTTTTTTGTGGTATCAATTCTAATTATGCAGTATTGGAGGGTAACGTTAGTGTTGCGCAAGAAGGTATATTGTACGAATTAATAAAGCCCTAGAAAATATATAGATTTGTGCAAGTTACAAAGTAGTATCCCCCCAGAGTGGAAGGGGGCGAGGCGCAGATTCTACACCATCAATATGTAGTTTTTGTTTGAAACTTTTTTTTCGATTCGTAACAGATTGCGCTGTAATCGCAAAAAAACATGATTGTGAACGTCTAGAAAAAATACACAAAAACGAGAAGCAAGCAAACATGATTTTGTGTTTTTTTATTTTAATATTTGCATTAAAGTGTTTAATAAATTACCATCAGACCTGAGGTCATTGGGAACGTCTGAGTTTAAAAGCCATGTGTTCGAAACTGTGCCCCTTCACATCGATACATTTATTTAATCGCAATTGGAATGCTATGCAACGATACAAAACCGTACTTTATTCAGTACTTGCCAAGCTGTGAATACTTACACATTGTCCGATCCCCATTTAGATTATTAATTATTAATCCAATACAAATTAGTTAGTGTTGAATGTTTGAACAGTAATGGAGGCTATAACATTACAAGAGAGAATTCGTTGTTGAATGGTTTT
This sequence comes from Protaetia brevitarsis, assembly GCA_004143645.1. NCBI lineage: Eukaryota > Metazoa > Arthropoda > Insecta > Coleoptera > Scarabaeidae > Protaetia > Protaetia brevitarsis. Next base: position 42,545 of record RXPK01005264.1, on the reverse strand, counting down.
TTGAATTGTTATTAAATGTTAAAAAAAAATAAAAAAACAAAATCATGTTTGCTTGCTTCTCTTTTTGTGTATTTTTTCTAGACGTTCACAATCATGTTTTTTGCGATTACAGCACAATCTGTTACGAATCGAAAAAATAGTTTCAAACAAAAACTGCATATTGATGGTGTAGAATCTCCACCTCGCCCCCTCCCACTCGGGGGAGGGGGGATCGAGTTCGGCACCATTCAGTGAGCCCCCTACATTATAACAAATCTTGTTAAGATCTTTTTTTGATTTGATGTAGTGTTTTAGAGATATTCCGTTGTGTCAAGATAAAAAACTCACCCAGTATATCATATATATTTCAATATAGGTATTTGTGAAGTAATAGACTCCGTTTCTGTTGTTATCCTAGCAAAATAATGACTTCAGACAGAGTCAACTCCGAATATTTAAACTAACACTCAAATCCAGCAGTAACCCAGTATATTTCGGATTATTAAATTTCACTTTAATTAAAAAGGAATTCAAATATCCCGCTATTACTATATATTAAATCATGCCAACTAGGGTTTCCACCCGTCTTTCATTTTGAGACTGCGTCCTCTTGTCCTCCTTTGACAAGAGGTATTCTCGCAAGGGGTGATTTATATAAAACAAAAAGAAGTGATTACATTAGGAATACGTGTGACGGAAAAAAAGGTCTCAGGATTGAATGAAGAGAATGTTTGAACATTTGATTATGCTACTAATTTACTGATTTCAGCCTGATATCTCCTCCCCCAAGTTTGTCCTCGCCGAACACATATGAAAGGTGGCAACCTTAGTGTTAACCATTTAAATATCAACCCAAATTTATTAAAAAATCACTTTACACTGTGACAAACAGAAGCCCACTGCAATGCAAAACACTTAAATTTGAACAATAATTATACGAAATACCTTCGACTCTTGTTAACATACATCCGAAGATATCTTAAAACAGACAACAAATCTTATTAAAATCTTTTTTTGATTTGATGCAGTGTTTTAGAGATATTCCGTTGTGTCAAGATAAAAAACTCACGCTGTATAATCCTGAAGGTGGAATTTATTAATTTAGCCTGTCGCGGAGTTGACTATTGCGTACCATTAGTGGTGCCCTAATGAGTTGTCACTTTTTGCTTCGACTCCAAGATGAATACATATTCCTTTATTAGCAAAGGTACAAGAAAAGCCAAAAAAAAGGAGGCAGACTAAGGTATTATCGAAAAGATAGAACTAAGCAATCTTCTCCTTTGCTATACACCAGTGCTCCGCAACGCTTCCTCAACCTTAGCACACCCAAACCGCTCACAGTATTTTTGCGGCACACCATATGTATATGATAAAAAAAATAAGAGCAAGTGTAATAAATGTTCAATTCAACCTTGCATTTTTTTTATTAAGTTCATTGAGGTGCTCAAATATGTCAGCCATGCAAGTTTGGCTATCCACTGATGATCTTGGAATAGATGGTACCGTTCATGTTTTGATTGAACATGAATTGACTAACCTCATCGCGAAGCTCAAATGATTTGCTAGAACTTTGCCTTTGGATAACCAACGCACTTCTGTATAAAACAATAAGGAATGATAATTTGATCCCATTTCTTGGCAGAGTGCTTCAAAAATTCACAAATTTAGGGCTCTTGTTTTAATAATATTTATAATGTTGACGCACTCGTTCATAGTTTGCAATAGTTCTGCTGGTAATATCTTGACCATCACTGCTTCACGATGTATTCAACAATGGATAATTTGTACTGTTGGATTTTGTCTTGTTGCACACGAGACAAATCCCTTTTTATTGCCCATCATTGCTGCAGCGCCGTCCGTGCACACACTAACACATTTATTCCACTGAATATCATGAGTTTCAAAGGTATCATTTGTTGCTCGCAAAATTTCTTCGCCGGTAGTTCGCTCCGGAAGATCTTTGTAAAATAAATAATGTTCTTTTATTGAATCCTCATCAACGAAACGTACAACACTTATTATTTGTGCTCGTTTTCTAGTATCTGTTGTTTCGTTGATTTGAAGTGCAAATTTATCAGCTGTTTTCATTTTTTTTTTATGAGTGTTACAAAAATATTGCTTGACATACCAGTAATTCGTCTCTTAACTGTATCAGCTGATAGTGGAACTTCACTTCACTTCATTCACTTCTTTAAGCTCTAACATTAATCGTATGATTTCCATGCATGCAGACTGTATAAGCCTTTCTCCAATAGTATACGGTTCCTTTTTTTTCTGACGAGCAATTAATTTTGCAACATAGCAACTAGCTTCTAACGCTTTTTCAGAAACTGTGCCCGAAGACCTCATATATTGCTTCTGCTTTAAGTTCTGATTAAAAGTTCGCTGAAAATATTGTTTATCCTTATTGGCGCAGCTGGATGTTTTGGTTTTAGATGGCGAATTAGTTTGCTTGGGACCATTGCTTCGTTAGAAAGCTGTTCTCTGGAAATTATACACTCTGGTTTCGGATTCGTCTCTTTGCCACACCATGAGAAGCCGTACTAAATGTAATCTTCGCGGTATTGCCTTTTCACACACTTCGTTTTTTTTTCGCTCGTGCTGGGTTCATTTGTGAGTGACATTGGGCGTTCTCTTTTTAAAAACTTGTCCATTACTACAATAGTATACGATAAATATAAACAAAGTTATCGATGTAGATATGAAAATACCTGAACTAAATAAAACGAAACAAACTTCGACTGTTTTATTTTACCATTTATAGCCTATTACATATTACCTTAATTCGAAAAACCATGATGCATGAATAGGTTTTTCTTTTGGAATATATATAGGGAAAATAAAAATTTGCACAAGTTTTAAATATCGCTCCGCGGCACACCTAGAGTGGCTTCTTGACACACCAGTGTGCCGCGGCACACCGGTTGCGGAGCACTGCTATACACTAATGGTAGGGTTGGTTGATCGCCCATTGAATGAACAATTAAGGACTACTTACACTTTGCGTGGTGAATTTTAACATCTCATACAACGAGTGCTGTTACAGCCTTAATTACATTACAAATAAGCTAATCATGCCGAAAAAGTGATTTTTTTTGTTCGAACTCTTATGTAAAAGTTATGTATTAAAAAAAGCCACAAAAACTAGTGAATAAACAGCAAAATCTAATAAATGAACAGGCACCCAGTATATGAACAACATTTTATTTCTTACAAAATCTTATTTTATGAACACTGGAATTTCGATGCCATAAATACGTAGAGAACTTAATGGCTGAAATTCATGATATTTTTGCACTATTTGGTGCTTTCTGTATCAAATCTGGTCTACACACTTTGGCCATTTCTTTTTTCTTATTGAAAGCTGGCACCATTGCGCTCATTTGATATTGGTTTCGATCAATTGTTTTTATTATTCCTGGATAGTGCTAACTGTTGTATTTTAACTATTACATAATCTTCCACTTTCAGAACATTTCTTTCCTTCATCAAAGGTTCGTTCAGATTTATTCTGAGCCCTAGAGGTTGGAATAGCTGATATGCCTTAATGGGTAACGATTAACTGCTAAATATCAAGTGCTTATGATGTTTTTGAAGACGGCTCCTACAAAAAAAAGTGTCACGCAATTAATCTCGACTAAAGAAAGACTGTATATCTTTTCCAATCCATTAATGATCGATTATAATCACAGCTGACGCAAACGCGCTTATTGTTCATTATAGAAGTACAGGAAACAGCGTCCATTAGAATTGGTAAAATGAATTGTATTTCTCTTAATTGAGTTGACTTGGTAGATAATAGCGCCCGTAATGCTAAAAGCTTCGACGTGCTGTTGTGAAAGTAACATCTTACTGATCTTGCCAATACTATGAAATCGAAATCCGTTAAGTTCTAGCGGTGCGTCGAAAGCGATATCGGTATTATGAATTTATGGACGTAGTTATTACGGGATGCGTTGCAGCTGATGCACCGTGAGCACTGGAACAAAATGATAATAACGTGTTCGGTATTCGTAGTGTACGTATAACTACTCAGGAGTTAATTTCTACGGAAAATTAAAAATTACAATTTCAATTTATGTTTTTGTAGATGTGTTTGACGGCAGATCAACGCTCTTAGTAGCACTATTCTTTATGTATTGTTTTAAATTTTACCATCTCGTGTCTATTTAAGATCACACTACAATTAATGATGTGGTTGACGTTGCCACTTAGATCGTATCTTCCTTTTGTATTGACAAGCATATTGAAGTATGTGCTCTTAGTATTCGATAACAAAAGTACCACATTATTTAGTATGCTATAGATCGCCTACCGGTGACATATAATATTTTTCGATAACATTTTAGAAATTTGATGTTTTATATAAAACCAAAGTTAGGTTTATTGTTTGTGGTGATTTTAATATCGATTGTAATACAAGTAGTTATACATATTGTGTAGTCTGAATGAATAGTTTTAGTCTTAATCAGCTTGTAAGTGTTCCAACACGAGTTGCGGGATGCACGATCCATCTTGACCATGTATTTGTACCTAATAATGAATTACGAGATGTTAGGGTTGTTGATAATATCATTTCTGATCATAAACGATTTTAGTGCAAATGAATGAAAGAAACTGTAGCGACAATGCTATATATTATAGGCGGATCTTTGATGATGACGCAATTTTAAATTTTATAATGGTTTGCTCGCTGAAATTGGTCGAATTTATATACATAATAATGTAGATGATGCGTTTTGAATATTTTTATGAGGTTTTTTGTGTTTACTTTGAAATACATTTCCCCAAATTTAAATGTTATTCTAACAACAAACACACCTAAGCCCTGGATCCTATTGATATAAAAAACTCAAGTGCAAATCTTAGCAACTATATAAACTAAAAATGTAATTTTCTGATTTTGGGAGGCATATAGACAGGCAAAAAAAAACATTTTAAATTAATAGATAACACAAAAAAAATTATTTTACCAAAACAAATTATGAATTCAGATAATCCCAGTAGAACTGTCTGGCAACTGTTTCATCTATTACTGGTAAAAAGGAATGGTGGTCATTCCACAAATGCATGCTTGGTTAATAATAACGAGACAATTACTGACCCTATTAATTGTAGATTTGTTCAATAATATTTTATTGACATTCCTAAGAATATTGAATATAACTACATCAAATAAGAACCAAGGCAGATCTGTTAAGAGGGAAAGCTGTTTGCCAACAGTCTTCCTTTTTTTTGTCTCCTTTAACGGTAGAGGAATAATTCAATTTTGTTAAAAAATATTAAATGTAAATGGTTTGCAAGTGCTGATGAAGTTCCAGCAGTAATAGTTAAAAGAGTTGGCAAACGCTATTGTTAACCCCCTCCAAATTTAATACTTATCCTTTCAAAATGTGTTGTTCTAAGATTTTTGAATATGCTTTTCGGTAACGATTGCAGGGATTTTGAAATGTTTTGAGATAATTAGAAAAATCAACATGGTTTTATGCAGAACAGATCGACGTTACTGCTATGGACTCTTTTTACAGTAGAGTCCTGGGGTTCTGGATGCGGGCGAGTGTCCTGTTGCGATCTTTTGTGATCTCAGCAGGGCATTCGACTGCGTCAATCATATAGTATTGCTGAATAAATTATATGAGTCTGGTGTTAGAGGCCAGCGCATCAATGGATATCTTCCTTTCTCAGTAATAGAGAGCAATATGTTTCCCTTAATTTTAATTTAGAAGGCTGCAATGAAATGATTACTCGACACGTTTAAAGAATGAATTGGGTGTCCGCAGGGGTCGGTACTCGGTTCGATTCTCTTTTTACTTTATATAAATGATGTTGAGAATATTGTTGTAGATGCGGGCGCCAACTTTAGTTTTTATGCGGATGACACGTCCATAATTTTGTCTGACAGAGATCGAGATGAGCTGGAGCATAGGTGCAATGATTTGTTGTGCAAACTGGAGACCTGGCTTTGCAACCATGGTCTATTGCTCAATAACAATAAAACGGAATTCGTTGTGTTTCATAATTATCAGAGGGTTGCTCCATCACTGAATCTTCGAGTGATGATGATCAAATCGCACAAGCGGATAAAGTAAATTCCTGGGATTAGCACTTGATCAGAATTTAAATTGGAAAGGTCATTGTGAACAACTAATTGCTAAATTAAACTCCTTGGCATACCTTTTCCGTAACGTGAGATACGTACTAACATCAGAACAACTTGTGACGATTTATTGCGCTTTGGTTGAATCTAGATTGCGTTACGGGTTATGTTTTTGGGGCGACTCAACATTAGTGGGAAATGTTTTCATTGCGCAGAAGCGCATTTTAAGAATAATCGCAGGAGTGGGTACAACGCATTCGTGTCGGAATATATTTAAAGAATATAAAATATTAACACTTACAAGTTTATATGTATTGGAAATGTGTGTATATGTTTTTAAAAATATGGACAAATTTGTTAGAAATGGTGACATTCACCATTACAAGACAAGATTGTATGGGGATTTTCGCATTCCTTTTGGTAGATTAAATGTAACAAGAGTCACCAGAATGTATAGGTTTAAAATTATTTAACGCTTTACCTGTCCGGATTAAGGAATGCGAAAATATCAAAAAATTTAAAACATCTGTAAAGGAATATTTATCTAAAGGTGCTTTTTATACTTTGGACGAATATATGTAGACATATATATTCTTATTTTTTAGTTTTAATTTTCATTTGTATATCTTAACATATGACGAAACCTATACATGTTTTTCATGTCTTGTGGTGTCAATAAATTATTATTATTATTATTACCTTCTAAATTAGTATTTTGGTCGATGTTAGGAGAAAATCAAATACATTACCTCCTCAGATTTTTTTTTATTGGTTGCTACCTTTCGTTGCATGTTTTACAGCTTTTTCAAGCTTTGGTTCTAATTTTGTTTCCTTTTTTTTGTTTATGTTATCGCCTATTTCTAGGAAGAAAGAATGAATTTAAGCATTATTCTCCACAATAGCGTAAGCGTAAATAATTACCTTGCAGCGCGAAACATTCAGTGATTAATGTTTCGTTTCAGTTAAGCCAATAATTCTCTGTATTAGAGAATTGTTTATATATAAAGGTAGATACTCATTTTTTTTGTTTTTTTTGTGTGGGAGTGTCTGACATAGAGTCTCCGAAAACACTGCAGCCTCTTAGCTGTTTGTATTTAATTCTTCCATTTTGAGATTCTATAGACCATCTCTCTAGGCAGTCCTTGGTTTCTTTAAAGGTCTTTGGAATCAACAGTAGTTAAATCCGTGTCCTTTGAAAAATTAATTATTGAACTAGGTTCTTATGTCTTGGCTGTGGAAAGTCATTTATAATACTCTTCAAGCGGAGATTTTCTTCGTGAATTGCATGAAATTCAAGCTTCAACTCGGAGCAATCGTGTATGGCAATCTAATCCATATGGTCTTGCTGAATTGTTTTTTTTTCAGATGACGCTGGTCTATCACTATCATCTGTAGTCTTGGCGTTGCGCTGCCTCACTAAAACTTTCATTGGGTTTCTTCGAGATTTGCTATAGTGATTTAGAGCCTTCACCAGTTCTGCTTAATCCTCGCTACTCTTCTTATTAATCCTAGTAGTTTGACTTGCGCCTCCCACCTTTAATTTATCTTTTTCCCTCCTTTGCTGTCTGGTTTCTGCTTTCGCTTGATTCAGATATCTGTATCTCTAGATAGAGGTTCTTTAACGGATTGTTTTTTTATTCAAGGCCTAGTTCTTTAACGAGGTTAATACTCCTCCACCTACTCATTTCTCACCCTTGCTTGGGACAGGCATTGACGGAGATCTGAATAACTTAAGAATGGTCAAAGGTCCATTCTTAACTGCTTAAGATTCTGGCTTGAAGATATCTCACTGAGGATGAAACCTGTCGCATTACTTAATTTATTAAAGAATCTGTGAGGAATAAGACTTTTTTATGTCACCTTTCTTCGTATATTACTATATACCCACACAGAGTCACAAATGAATATATAACAATCATTTTTCCCTAATTTCTTTGTTTCTTTATAGTTTCCTTTTTTGCTTGTATCCATTTTAGTCATTCCCCTTTCAGTATGTCTGCCACATCGTCGTTCTGCCAGCTTAGCAACCTTCGTCTTTTTCTTCTTTTTTTTCAGGTGTTCCCACACTAGTCCTATTCATTCGTTCGAACAATGTGACAAAATCATTTTAGTTTCTGTCTAATTTTTTGTATCACACCCATAAGCAAAGTCATCCAATTGGTTACCTCCGGTTTTGATAAAATTTTGCAGGCATACAGGGCAGTGAAAAATAATCGACTCGTATTTCTTTTAGCTGCTGATATTCATTTGTATGGGACATACAGACCTCTAACGTTACACCTCTCAAACACATTTTCAACGATATCTTTGGAACTAGAAGAGATATCGATCTGAACAAAAAAGGAACATGCTCTTTTTGACAATTCAAACATTTTAGTTTAATAAGGAGATCAGTGGTGCATTTATTGAAACTTTCTTTCTGAATTAATTTGTCCTATCCTTTCTGCAAAAAAAAATATAGAAGAAGATTATTTAAAACATGTCTTGTTATCGATATTTGTTTATCTCACTTTAGTTTCTAATGCGTTTTCCATTAGATTTTGTCGGTGATTTGTGCGTTGTTCGTCTTGTTACGACTGCGCTGTTGAATTTTGTCAGGCAGTTCTTTGGTTGATTCTAACGTGAGTAGATGTATTTTTAAATCTTTGCTGCCATTTTGTAATTCTTGAGATTTTGAGATTTGATTTCTGTGAATATTTTGTCCATCAAGGAATGCGCATTATAATAATTGTTATTACATTGATGTGTGCACATTATAGATATAAGATCTTTTATTATTTTTGTTCGGGAAGATATATTTTCAGTTTAATTTTTCTCATTATAGTTTAAAGAGTTAATTTTTTTCGTTATTCTAATTTGCTGATTCATTTTTATATTATCAATCACCTCGTTTGGGTGAGTAGAAGCATTGTGTTTGCATTTAGATTTTCATTCTTGTTATTTACTAGAAATTGTCCACGCTTAATTTAGTTTGTTTTAATTTAAAACTACGTGGATTGAATTTGGTATATTTAGGATTATCTTTCTGAACAAACTAATCTTTTGCTTTGTATAGGAAATAGCATTGTCCTATTGTAATTTAGAATCAAGCGCAGTTTTTTATTTTTGGCCAGAACCTTCAGTTCACGGTTTTTTTTTCTGCTACTTTGTAATTTAACCCATTTTATAAAAATAAATTTGATTGTTAATTATCTTCGTTGGGTTAAAAATTCTGTTCTTTTATTTTTTAATTAAACCTTTTCAATTTTTTGGGTATTTAAGAAAGTCAGATTTCATTCACTCACAATTTACTTTTCGTGGTTAGATTCAAGTTTTAATTCGCGAGTGTAACTCTGAGGTTAATAGTTCTTTTGCGCCCTTTTAACATTTTTCCGTTTGAGCTAGCTCAATTAATTTTCTTTTTCCTTGTTAATTTCATTTTGCATTTTCAAGTCAATCAGTACACAGCATATTTATTTGGTTGCTAATCTATATAACACATTTTAGTTTTTGGTTTTTATACTAAATATAAATCAATTTCATAGCACAGGGTGTTCCCCAGAAGCAATCAATTTGTGCGATGTTTTAAACGGCTATCATTTTGTTATTGTAACTTGAACGCCCTATATATTTTTTTTTAATTCGATGAAAAAAATTAAGTTGACTACGGTCCTGGGAAGCTGATACACCCAGTGAACGTCAAAATATTTTTGGATATGCGCTTTCGTCATGCATGATGCCACATTGAAAAATCTTTTGTGAGAGATCCTAAAGTCAATATCGACCGATATCGCACTATTGAGACAGTTGCATAATAATAAGTAAATTTTATTTCTGATTCTAGGTACAATAATAAGAAAGAAAAGTTATTGCAAATAAAAACCGAAAGTTTGTCTAAAAAGGCAAGAGAAAGAAATAAAATAAAAAAAATAAAAGTACAAAAGCCGATTGTCTTGTCCTTTATATGTCTATGACCCAAGATGATTGAATAGTGTTTTCATTGCTTAAGTAAATACTTTTACGAGTTTCAATAATTTCATCCGTTTTGAAAAGTAAATTATTTTCTCTGAACCAGTTTTTTATATTTTCACCTCTATTCACTATATAGATACCATTTAAAAGGATAAAAACAGCAAGGGACCAAGCATATTACCTCGTGGCGTACTAATAAATTGTAGTTGTAGTATGCATATCGGAGAAAATGTATCGCTCTGTTGTGCTAAGTTTAATAATCTATTAATGATGAGTTATATAGTAATTATATGATGAGTTATATTCGTATATAGTTGAGCTGATTTTTGCGGTATAGTATAACCAGCTTTTGTTTCTTACATTTTTCTTAAAATGCATTGTTTTTAAGATACCTATTAACCTCTCGTAAGTGATTGAGTTTGTGCATTAAATTTTATTTCTTCCGTTATAATTAACGATATGCTTGCTAAAGAAACACGCCAGAACCCATAAATTCTCACGTAATTTCCGGCTCATACGGACAAATCGTGAGCGAAGTGTACACATGTAAGTATAAACTCCGGCGTATTATTTTCCCAATATGCCACATACCGGCAAGACTTACGATCGGATTGTGTCGGGATTTCAGAAATTGCATATTCATAAGGTTCCCGTGCGCTCATGGCTTAAACGTTTCTCGTAAGTAGGTAAGGATCAGTGTTGAAAACGAAATTACAAGCACGCTACGGAAATCTCGGTTGTAAATTACTAAAATTGACGGATTAACTGTTCGCAATACCCTGTGAGGATAATACTGTGTGTAAGAATATAATTGGTGCTTTAGGTATATTCATATTTATTTATAGAGTGCCAGAAGGGTTAACACAATAATGGTTTAAAGCGTTGAGCCTTTTTCTCCTTATAACTGAAAATTCTATGTCTTGTTGTAAATATTTATTAATATAAATATAAATATAAATTCTACCAGTTCTTATAGAGTTTAATTTAAGCGGATCTACTGATACTTTACTTTAATTAAAGTAAATCCCAAATAAGTTCTGTTTGCACTAGTTACTCTCCAACTAGCTGCAATACATATAACCAATGTCGCATTTACGTATCAATTAAAATTAATCTAAGGTTGACGTCTTGCTACGAATGACCGTAAATATTGCCTAGGAGCTAAAATTTGTTAGTAGTAAATAAAAATTGAGTTTGTGAACCCTGAAAAACCTAAATCCATTCAAATATAATATTATCGAAGTATTTGGAAAATTGAAATACTATTAATGCGATCATCAATACAGATTTGATATTGACTAAGTAATTGCAAGCTAAAATTATATCAGTCTTGGATAAGAGCGACTTTAATAAAGAAAAAGTAAAAATATGCTTGAACTTTTCAGTAACTTTAAACAATGTAATGGAAGAGGCGAGAATGTACAGAATTGACCATCATGTGGAAGGCAAGCTTCCGGGAATTAGATTAGATCACATGGTTTCAGCAAATCTATTTCACCGAAAGTTTGAGATGGAAATCACGGATCGAAAAAGCTGGAATCGAGGACTTATAAAGGCGAGCAGATGTATATTATAATATGTATAGAGTTAGGCGATGCTGAGGGCACTAGTGAACGCCAAGATACAATCAAGGCTAGTCTTCAACAAGTGAATTGTTTGATAAACCGCAATAGAATCCCTTTGCTGTAGCTGCCCGGACTTTCGGAAACTGAAGGAAACGAAAAAGCCAATGAATTAAACAAGGAAGAGATCACTGGCTTCATATATGAGCATAAAATCGGTTCTATGAATGATCAAAAACAGAGTGCGAGAGCAGGTAAGGAGTTGAGCCATAAAGAAATACGAACATTGGAACAATACAACCAAGAAAATTCATGCAGATATCTTTGTTAAGAGAACATCAAAGAAGAAGATTTAAGAACTATTGTAGCTCAGTAGCAATTATCTTCATACCGCAACAAGAATCAACCACCGAATATAAGGTGCCTAATAAATAATAGGAGGATTACATCGAAACTTGCACAGATCAGTACAGGCTGATAGCATACTGTAATGGCTTGGACAATCCAATTAGTAAAAGAAATGGGAGATAAATATAAATACAGAAAGTTCATATGTTGCAGTATTCCTGGAATCTTAAAATATTTTACCACAAACGACCAGGGCTACGTAACTATTCTGGCGCTGCAGGACAGTTGCTGGTAAAACCTGGGACCTACAGCCGAGGGTGATCCATTGGCTGTGATAAGATCTGCTGTCATCTGGTGGAGAAGGACAGAAGTGTCCACCACAGTGTCGCTGCTGTGTCCAGAGACAGGCATTGCTGGGAATCACTGGCGCAATCAAAAGCACAGAGATCGCTTCTTTGAAGACCATTGTGGGCTTCCCCTGGAAGGAGGCTGGAGCTTTATGTGAAAGCGGAGGCAATGAATGCGACCCTTAGACTGAAAACCAACAACTTGTGGCATTCCAACACTAAGGTTGGAGAGTACGATACTGGACAGGCCATTGCTGCAAATGCCCACGGACAGTATGGCATCCGAGATTATCTTCACTGAAAAGATGAGAATCACCATACCGAACAGAAACCAGGCACGTAATGATATCACTGCTTTTAATAACTGGTTCGCGAGACGGATCCAAATCTAGCCAGGGCACAGGAGCCTGTATTTGTGAACCGAATCCTAATCAAAGGATAAGCCTGAGGAAGCATGCGACGGTCTTCCAGGCACATGTATTCTCCCTTGCAGCCTGCGCAGAAATGATTGCAAAGAGGAACTGCATGAGGAGGAAAACAAGTTAAATGACTGACAGTCAGGCTGCTATCAAGGCAATCTCGAACCTTGTAACTAAGTCAAAACTAGTTAGACACTGTAAACAATCCCTCAATACGCTGGCACGAGACTAAACGGTGTCTCTGATTTGGGTGCCAGGACATGAGGATATGAAGGGCAATATAACGAACTAGGCAAGAAGGGTTCTAACAGACACTTCATAAGTCCACAGCCCGTATGTGGAATTACTAAGGACTCTGCTAAAAGGGAGATTTGAGCGTGATTAGATAATGAAAGTACAATGAAGTGGAGGTCGACTGATGGTCAACTCCATACTAAAGCGCTAATAGGGGATAGGGATGCTTAATTCCTACTTAGACGCAGCAAGAAAAATTTTAAAACTATTACTGGGTTTGTAACTGGACAGTGTCTCCTGAAAAAGCATGTATACAACACAGGTCGAGTAAGCGAACTGTGGTGCAGAAGATGCAAACTACAGGAGGAGACGAGTTTACATGTAATCTGCACATGTGGGAAATTGAAGGTGCTCAGGCAGAACTATTTCGGGAAGAATCTATTGGAGCGCTCGAGGGTTCTCAAGTTTCCACTGGGCAACATACTGGGCTCTATAGAGAACACCAAGCTGCTGGAGTGGAAGTAAGAGATTTAATAGGGACGGTACAATGAGCACCTAGCTCAAGTGCCTGGACTATAGGTGCCCACCCTAACTTCAAGAAAATGAAACCTTGCCACAAACTTGGCTAGACTGGTTGCATATTTCAATACCAAAGCTTTCATAATCATCAGTATTACCAAACTAAGAAAATATTTTAGTGTCAACATCTTTGAGAGTTTTTGGTAATAAGAGCTATGGCTTAGACAAAGACTTTCGCTCCCTTCAATTGCTACTTTTGAATATAAAATAGGTTTTGAAATCATTAAATTGTGGTTCTTGTTTTAACTGTTAGATTCAGGTTGTTGTTCTTACCAGGAAAAATATTTGATAAAGCTGAAAGGGTCATCACGAATTTTGCTTCCGTACACAGAGTAATAGAAAAGATCCTTAAGGGTAGCTGTAGCTAAATCATACTTCCACGCCTAAGTGATGTTAAAACTTATAGTCGTATTTAGTATTTTGATGTTCACAATTGCAACTATGTAAAAATTAGCAGTATATTCCTGTTGCACGAAGTCAAGCTTAGAAAAAACGAGGGATTTTTTAAAAGAAAATAAGAAAATTTTGAAAATAATTTCACAAGATATGTTTTAAAGCGCGAACTTAAGTTTATGAAATGAGTTTTTTTTTAATGAATAACGTCCATATGCACCGATGCGTTTAGCTTGGTTTAGTTTGAAGGGACACTTAGAATGTGACATTTGCTATTGCAGATTCCTCTAAAGTCAGTGCTTGATGATCACCATAATATAACTAATTTCTTCAACGAACTGCAAACAAGTATGCTGACACACTGCAAAGTGTTGGTAGAAATGGTGCTAAAGATAATTTGCAACACAATCATCACTATGTAGCACTATAAACTGTTTTTCTCGTTCGAATAACAACACTATGAAAATCTGGTTAAATTTGTGGGTATTAAAATGATGTAGAAGATTGATTTAACAACCAGTGCTGGTATTTTCCTATTCCACAAGATTTGAAATAGTGTCACTTAAAATTAAACCAAGCTTAACGTGTTGGTTCAAATGGGTATACTTTAGATCTTATTAAACGTGCTTTTTATGCTATTTTTTTTGTAATTAATATTTTCAATGCCTTTCTTTAATAAAAGAAAGTAGGTGATTATGTAGTGGTTGGTAATATTTATAAATTATATCCTTACAAGAAAAAGATCCATGTTAAATCAATATTAAATTCAATTAAAGCAGATCTCTCATATGGCATCGTGCAACATCACTAATGAATTTTATAAAATTCAAAGAATATTGTTGAATTTAAGTGTGCGTTTCAAATGATAGTGTTTGGTAGTATTTTTCGAAGCCGTGATGTTACCATCTAAGGACAGAAAATACTTTTATTTTAAAAAGTAATCTACACTTATGTGTACTTTATGTGTATTTGACAAATATTTAGTTTTCTGTGTCATTACTTCCTAAATTAATTATGAAAGGTTCTAGTAAATCGTCCATTATCTCATCACCTTCTACATTTCCATATGTCTATGAAAAAATACTGAAAGTGTTACAAACATTTAATATCTTTGCTGTAATGCTTTTGTCAAGTGACTCCAAAATAGTTTAAACGTATTCAAAATATTATTTTTCTCGTCCGGATAAATCTAGATAAATTTCCCTCACAGTAACATTTGCTTGACGAAGAAAGTGTTGAAAAAGAACTTCAACAGACTTTTTTTCATTGATTACAGCCTATAACCGTAACTTTTATTTTTGTTTATAAACCTTTACATTTATTTATAAACTGCCAAAATAAGAAATTAGAAATAAGTGATATATGACGAAGAAAATTTTGAAAATGCCATGACAGATTGCGTTGACAGCTTAAAATAAAAATAAATGTCATGCTAAGGATTTCCACAAAATTTTTATTTTTATGTGTAAATAAGGTTATGCGAAAACCAATCAAAGGCTTATTTTTGGCGTAATTGATTTAATTCACTCTTCTTAATTTTGAGACAAGTTATAGGCTTTCCATATTGATCAGAAATACAGTTTTCGCATTTATTATGTAAGATATCGAAATTTTCAAATGTTATCAATAGACTTTCAGATCTTATCAAAAAATAAAGAAAATAATAGATAAAGCTATTACGGGCGAGTTTAGTAGGGAGATTCCAACGGCAATAACATCAAATTATTTACAGCTATAATCAAGGAATGTTATTTAAATTTTCGTTACTCCGTCTTTAGAACAAGACTAGAAAGTTACATTAGATTCACTAATACAAAAAAAAAATAGGTTGGAGTTCAGTCAGTAACTACCGGTCATACCAAGCGAGGAAATGGCAGTCAAAATTTTATCAGTCATTGAAAATAAACATCAGCTGGATTTATTTTGTTTTTACATAAGACACTGCGATAGAACTAGATGCAAGATTGCCACTTTAAACGTAAAACATCATTTTAATTTAAAGTGCCTTGCTATACATTATTAAATGAATGTAACACTTACAAAAGCATGCATTCCTGAGAATAAAAACTATAATCCTGAGGGGATTCAAGGACTGTGCATTGCGGAGTGTGGTTGATTTATGTTATGTGCTGTACCGACATTTTTATGGCACCTATACCTGTGTAGTATGTACCTGGTGCTAGTAAAGCAACAGTTAATTGCTTGTTACATATAATTTAAAGCAATAATGATGACTATAATTTATTTGATGTATCTCATATTTCTTTCCTAACCAGTGAGAATTTTATCAAACAGTGTATCTACTATGTATGAATAATGTTTCTAGGTGAGTAAAAGGTATTATAACTTACTTCACAGAAAAGTGGTAAATCCCATAGAATTTATTCTGCGAACCATTAACATATGAATGTAATTTAATATCATGCACCGCGAGTTTTCAATGTAGAATATATAAGCGCACATTTTGCAGAACACAGTAATGCGAATAAACATAGACTAACCATCATGCTTATGAGAAGAATTTTTCAACTGGCGTTAATTTTGGGCGTTTACTTTAACAAAGATTATTTTTCAGCACTATTACAAATAATCTTGAAGAGTTAATATTTAAATTTCTGTTAGAATAGGAAATCGAATCAATAAAATGGGAAGAAATATATGAATGTTATAATGTGACAAAATTTGTTTTTTCTTGGTGGAAACTGTTTTGACATGGAGTCTTGGAAACTCCGCAGTTTCTTGGGTTTCTGTAACTAATTCTCCTATTTCTTGTTTTCTTTATGCTGATATCTGCTTCTGGTCTAAATATAAGCTCTTCTGTCCTTGGTTTAGGTCATCATAAGATGGATATTCCGATCCTATAATTGAACTTTTTGATAAATCCATGGCTTAATTTTGACTGCAATCAAATTTGGTTAATGGCTGTATTTTTAGATATTTCAGGGTATATCGGAGGTTTTAGTAGATATAAATCGATTACTTCAGATAATCCCTTTGGTTTGTCCCATACTGGACTCTGCTGTCCTTGCATCATGGCTAATGTCTTCTGGCCTCTTTGAAAAGTTCTTGAATTCAAGAGCAGTTCAATCGTTCACGTCAAGCTAAGTTTTTGCGGCTTTGTTCTGGAAGGTCATTTGCAATATTCCTTCATTCCGATTTTCTTCCAAAAATGTTGAGGGATTAATGCTCCAACTCAAGACAAAGGCATAACTCAATCACATGCAGTTCTTGATACATATCCATCTACTCTTAATTCAACGCTCCTTTCTGATGACGTTTTTTTTTTTCTCTAATTCTATCATCTATAATGCTGACGCTGCCTCGGTGAAGTTCTCATTAGGTTGTGCCGACACCTGCTGGTGTTTGGTCTTCCTTCTTGGGTCGGTCTTTTTCCCTTCAATTGGTGTCTGGTCTCTACTAGATTGGGATGCCGGAAATAGTACCAGGGAAAAGACTCATGAACCAGTTATTTTTCATCCGGGTCAGATGAAAGCTGGTTTTTCATCAAAGTTGGTATCCCTCATTTTCTTCCTTCTTCATTGGCTGACGAAAAACAAATATTAAGATATGTTGAATGTTTCCAAATCGCATATGATATCGTATATAGTAACTCCAAATTAATTTATGTAGCTAATTAATAATAGCAATATCAACTGCACAAAAAATACAAAAGCTATACTGATTTTGGAACGAACACAACAAAGTAAGTTTTTGTCAATGCTTATTTTAATATCCGCTATACAGGGTTATTATTGTATAGCACTTTTAAAAAAAAAGGGGTAAAAGATATACATGAGCAATGCCTATATACAAAAAATTACGGTTCTAAGCACACGGAGTACCGAGAAAATGATTTTTCTTTATTGGTGTCCGGCCCTGACTCATTTAGCATACCGGTGAACCATCGGTCGTCGCTACACTTTGAACGTTGGGATTACATTTAGTGTGCACTTGCTATTCGCAGTGTATGCATGCGTTTGCAATGGCAGCGTGTAGATTTGAAACAGGCTACATAAAGTTAACAATCATACATTAGTTTTATTGCAAACATAATAAGTTTATTTTAAAACAAATTTTACTTTTAAAATGTACTACTATTTTACGTGATACACGAGTTCATGGCAAAAGCACATCATCAAAAAAAACACTTGACTGCTTTGTTTGCATTCTGGTGCTTCCGTCTTATCTCAGTTTAAATCTTGTGTAAATAACATCTGCTTTGAATGAATTCACTTTGCCTAGCATTTAATTTTTTCGATGTTTACTTACAGATGGTTGAAGTTCATTTCCTATTAGATTTATGTGTATACAAATGGTAAACACAGATGTGGGCCGTCTTTAATTATATTTTGGGCCCTAAAATTTGGAAAATTACAACATGCACATAAAACCGTAATTTTTTGTATTTGTATTGCTAATTTTTTTAAAAATTGCTATACAATAATAACCCTGTATATGCAGATAGAGGATCTACTTTGTTTGGCTAAAAATACATTATTAAGCCATTGTGCCCCTGATTTATAAGTTTAGCAATTTAGTCGAAACACTTAACTGCGCGTAAATGTCTTTATTCGTAGCAAAAAAATTGCATTGTGGAAAATGGATAACGCCTTAATGATGTACTATTTGCCATTTAAAGTAAGTATCTTCTCAGCCAGGCCCTACTGAGGGCATTACTGACCTAAACGATTTAATCGAGACAGGTAATGAGGTTGAGAATGTACTCGAGAACAAAATAACCTGGGCGATAGTCACTTCACTGTGGGTACTCGGATGTCCAGCAATCGAAGAAAACGAAAAAGCCGATAAGTTTGAAAGAAACGGATAGGCCTGGAACCTGTTCTAAGAGTGTATAAAAATATAGCATGATAGCAACTAAGCAGTTGGAGAATCAGGCGAATTCATGGGAAGATCTTTATTAATGGATAAGGATTGGTGAAATCAAATTTTAAATTGATTTTACCGTTTCCAAAATATTAAGAAATATATGATTTTTCTGCAGTTTCGATTATGTGATATACCTTTCTTATTAGATATTTTAAATTAAAAAAAAAAGTTTTGTTGGGAAATATTTAATACACAACTAACTTTTTGAAGGTTATGACATATTTATAAACGCTCATGACACCCTACAATTTTATTAGCGAAGCATAATAATAATAATAATAATAATAATAATAATGTATATTCATGTCAGACACAGTACATAAGTGTATATGAATCGTCAAAAAGATAACAATAAATAATATAAAAATTCTATAAAATACAATGACAATACGAAAAATTATATAAACATACAATAAAACATATGAACGAATCAACAATTAGACAAATAGAAATGTGTATATAGGAAAAAAAAACAAACAAAATGAAGTTTGAAGTGTAAGTCATAGATTTATGATATAAGATAGTCCCCAACTGAATAATAACACCTTCGCATAAGGTAAGTTTTTAGCAGTTTTTTAAATTGAGTAGAATTACGAGCATTTTTTACTTCAGATGGTAGCCTGTTGTAAATGGCCTGACCCGCATAAGTTGGTAACTTCTCGAAGCAAGTAGTCCTATGCTGATCAGTGCGGAGTAAGTGAACGTACCTAGTAGCGTAATTATGATCGTTAAAAGTCTGTTTGTTGATATTCCGGATGTATTCGGCACACCTATATATATAAATACATGGAAGTGTAAGAATATTTTCCCTTTCAAAAACTGGTCTGCAAGATTCGTCATTGCGTAGATTAAAAATTAAACGTAATATTCGTTTTTGTAGAACAAAAACTCGTTTAGAATTCACAGGATTACCCCACAGAACCGTATTATAAGAAAGGACCGAATAGACTAGAGCATAATAAACGTTCATAATATGCTCCTGATGAAGCGCAGTTTTCAGTTTTAAATCGCATAATAAGCACTGTTCAACCTAGCACACACGCATTCAATATGAGAGTTCCAAGTTAATTGCTCGTCCAGATAAACACCGAGACTCTTTATATGGTCAACGACACCCAATACATCACCATTCGGGAAAACGAATCTATCGATGTTAGTGATTTTACGTTTATAAAATTTGACGCAAGCAGATTTGTTCGTGTTCAGCAGCAGACTGTTGGCAAGACACCACTCACTAAAAGCTCTTAAGATCTGCTCCACCCCGGACAAGAGATCCCGCTCGTCGTGGGAAGCCACAAGCATAGAAGTGTCGTCAGCAAATATCACCAATCCTTCTACCTTCACATAGTTAGGTAAATCATTTATGAAGGCAATAAACAATAAGGGTCCAAGTATTGAACCCTGTGGTACTCCGTGTTCAACTTGATATTCGCTAGACCTTGCATTGTTTAATCCTACTCTGATTGTTCTTCCAGAAATGTACGACTCAAACCACTCCAGCAAAGGTCCCCTGATGCCCAATGAGTGAAGTTTCTCTAGTGGTGTCAAAAGCAGATGTCAAATCAAAGAACAGTCCAACTGTGTACTTTTTACAATCGATGGCCTTGTAAATTACGTCAACAAACGCATACGTGGCTGTAGCCGTAGAAAAACCTATGCGATAACCATGTTGATTGTCAGTAAGTGCATTGTATTCGTTGAAAAAGCTCACAACTCTATCAAAGATAATTCTTTCTAGTATTTTCACAAAGTCGTTTATTATGGAAATTGGTCGGTAGTTCTCAACTGACGAAGTAGTTCCACGCTTATGAACCGGAACAATTAGTGATTCCTTAAACACTCTTGGAAATATACAAGTATGAATGGACATGTTAAACAAGTATTGCAGAGGTTGCAACAGAAAATCCGATGAACATTTTATCAGTGACGTTGGGATTCCATTAACGCATGAATGGTTTCTACTTTTCAATGTAGCAAGGGCTTTTGATACCTCCAGACCACTAATCTCATAAGAAACAATCGAGTTGGACAGTGACATACCGATGGTGCATATTTGAGATATATTAGTCCCGTAATATTCTCTCAGTTTATTATTAGCATTACTACTAAAATGTTCACCAAGAGCCTCAACAGCATGTTCTGTAGATAAGATCTCTCCATTACCGTCAGTTAATACAATTGGTTTATATTTGTTCCTGCCTATTTCTTTATTTACAATTTTCCATATTTGCCGCGGTTTATTGACTGACTTATATAGTGCATAACTATAATAATTTTTTTTAGTAACATCTAATAATGATTTGTACGCTTTCTTCCTTTCCTTGTAAATACTATGTAAGTGATCGTTCTTTGTAGATTTAACTAGCTGAAATAAATCTTTTAGAGATTTGCTCTCATTAACAATTTCAGGGGTAATCCAGTTTTTATTGCCAGGTGTAGGCGATTTTCTAGTTATAATGGGACAGGCAATATCAAGGTACCAAATGTATGTGTCTATAAATATTTGAAACGCATTATCAATGTCAGCAGCGTTATACACCTCATACCAATTCTCACCAGAAAGCAGAAAAGTTAATTTTTCAAGATTATCCTCTTTTGTCAATCTATATTTGTGAGTAGTATACTCATGACACACTGTGTCTGACTTATATTCAATTGTAAGTATTTGAGATAAATGATCAGCTATATTCAAATCTTTAATGTTGCAGGTCCATTCTGCATAGTCAATATTATGCAATACGTAATCAATAGCTGTTGAGGACTCTCTACCGTTTTTGTCTAAAAATATTCTTGTTGGGGAATCAGTTGTTGTCACCAAATTATAAGATTTAACTACGTCTAGAAATAAATCTCTGTCATTATTCTGAGTAAGAAAATTTATATTTAGATCACCACAAAGAATGATGTCATTCGTAAGTTGATTTGCCTTGTTAAGCATCGAAATGATCCCATCAATAAAATCACTCATGCATCCAGATGGAGATCGATACAAAGCCAACAAGCAACATTTCTTATCCCCTGATTTAAATGTGATTCCACAGCATTCAATAGATAATTCCATTGATATATTTACAAAATAGGCATGACCAGTGCAGATAACATCTTTCCGTGCAATTATTAGAGAACCTCCGTGTATATGATTACTCCTAGTATAACAAGCAACAACTTTATAGTCATAGAAATAGTCATAGAAAGTGTGATATCTCTGTAGATATCCAAAATATTCCGCTGGAACTACCAGGGCTCCCACAAAAAAAATTATCATGGTGGGGAATGAAATATTGGTTTTATAAGGGGTATATAGTATATGTCATTACATATGTAATTATAAATGAAAAATTCCTGTCCTTTCATTTATACGCTAATCAGAGTAGGCGTCGTTAACTGTCTCAGAAAGTAAACGTAGCTACAGAATAATATTTGCCCTCATTTTTGGGTTACTGTATGTACTAAACTAATTAATATTTCGCTCACCAAAAAGAGTAAAGCACTAATTAGGGTGCCCTTAGCAGAGACATTGAACAAACGAATCACAATAAATTGTCGTGTAGCCAGTAGCACGTGTTTGATGCGTTGCTAATTGAAAATGTTTTTCTGTAATTAACGGTTTGTTTTAACTAACCGTGAACACGGCAGACCCTTATTGTCCTTGCATTATAATTAAAGATGAATGCTCATGGTGAAACGATACGGGTAGGTACACTAGCGACACTTTCTAATTGTACGACCTACAGGGTAAAATAGAGCCCATATCTTTAGCGTGGATAGTAGACGGATTTATGCAGTAACTGGCCGATTCGAAATATGGAAACACAGATGTGCGGTCTCTCTGTCGGTTAATTTAAAAAAGCTTAGGCTGGATTTATTAACGTGCGAAGTTGAATGCATCTCTTATGTATTTGTTATCTTTGCGTAGGAATAAATTTATTTGATGTTTGAAGTATTTCGAATAACTGTAGTGTTATTAAATGGTTTTAAAGGGTATTTTCATTTTACAGTTGAACTGCGACTAGGAACTAAACCAAAGGCATGTTAATTATACAATAAATAGCAATATCAATGGGTTTATTACTTTTATTTATTTTATACGTATGCAAATAATAATGAAACTATCAAAATTGATCGTATGAAGACATTTAAAGTATTTAGCTATACTGAAATCAGTAAACCATATCTCCATTATGAATGAAACACTTTTTCAATATTACTGAACACATTAACTAAATTGCGACAGCCCCTATGCAAGATATGAAACAATATTGTAATAAGGATTATTACTACTTCCATTTTTCGTGAAGTGGGTGTTGCGCCAATTAATTGATTAAATGCAGAGAAATTCGTAGTAATTTCGTTATTGACAAAAATGCATGTTTTGTTTTCCCTGCACCGTTACCCAAATATGCTTATATTTTTAATCTAATTAATGTCATGATGATTCATATCATTTTTTTAACTCGCTCCGGCTTCCTTCTTTAACATTAAATAATAAAGGAGATATGGCGAGGATGCATTAAAACCATGATTTTTATATGATTATCAGATATTAGAAGGAAAAGCTCTACACTCGTCAGAAATATTTTATTAGTTATAGTAATGGTATGTTTCCATTAATATTATAATAGCAAGATAAAATAATATTTCGATTATAAATTCCCTAGTTTCAAAGATTTTACCTCAAAAGTCTCACAATATTTTTTCAAAAGAAATACAAAATTTGAATTAGTGCTAAATCGAACAGTAGTGATAGCTATAAAGACAAAATGCAGGTTTAAATTAATAATTAATGATTAGTTTATATAAATATTAATTCTTCATCATGTTAATATCGAAAAAAGGAGCCCCAGCGAATTAAAAATAGTTATGAAAACAATCATTAGGAATCAATTGGATTAAAAACACAAACATATTTAGTAAAGCTGTAGGGATGTGTAAAGAAAACAAAACATCTGTTTGTATACAATATTATATTTAAGGTAAGTAATTGAAAAAATTCAAATTGTGCTAACCGAGGTAAGTCGTCAGGCATAAGTATGCGCCTTTGATGTTTTTAATTCTCTTTATTTTATAAGATCAATGTTTTTTTCTATGTTTATTTACTGCATTCTTCCTTACATTTAAAGTAGATTTACTACAAAAAAACACCGAGACCGCACATCTGTGTTTACATATTTCGAAGACGGCAGTGAATGTAAAGTCGTCTACTACCCATGCTACACATTTAGGCTCTATTTTATGCTGTAGGTCGTACAATTAGAAAGTGTCGCTGGTGTACAATCGCCGACATTAATATTTAGCACTCGAATGATTGACTCGACGCTTGGTGGTGCTAAATATTTATGTCGGTGACTGTACATACATATATATCGTATTCTATTCCATTC
The DNA here is from genome assembly GCA_004143645.1 of Protaetia brevitarsis. NCBI lineage: Eukaryota > Metazoa > Arthropoda > Insecta > Coleoptera > Scarabaeidae > Protaetia > Protaetia brevitarsis. The sequence continues at coordinate 18,368 of RXPK01005264.1, read as the reverse complement.
CCTATTACATCGATTTTTCGTTTTTATTTCACTACGAATATGTTTAACTGATTTTATTTCCTTTTATACTTTAAATCAATAAATATCAAGTCTGCTGTAATTATGGGCTTTCCTTCCATTTTATTTCAAATGCCTATTTAAATGAATTTTTAGGAAACCAAAAAGTTTCACCAGATACCTAAATTAATTATGGTCGGAAGGAATCATACTTTCAAATTAGAAAGCAGTTTTGTATGCATGTAGCATTACAGAGACAGACTATTTTTTCTTAGTTTGACTGACTGTTACTTTAGAACATTAAGAATTGTATTTAGGTATGGAAATTATAGTTTAGCAAATAATCTAGACATAAAATTAAAGCCTGTTTAGTTAAGAGGTGAAAAATTCGTAATAGATACGATAATATCAATAATAAAAAATTTAAGCGAAAGATTCAAATTAAGAAAATTCGTTTCGATAATTGTTTAACAGCAAAGATATCTTTACAATAACCTATAACGCAGGCTGAAGTTAAGGCTTAACTAAGAAATCAAGTTTCATTCAACTAAATAAGCTAGAAGAACGCTAGAGAGCTGTTGAACGATTCGGTAAAAAGAAGGGCGCGATCGTATCTTGTCGGGAAAACTTTGTGAATAAAGATTAACAGCGTCATCGATATTCCTACCACTTTCTCCATAGATGTAAATCGTTTCAATTCTCTCTTGGAATGTTATAGCCTCCATTACTGTTCAAATATTCAACACTAACTAATTTGTATTGGATTAATAATTAATAATCTAAATGGGGATCGGACAATGTGTAAGTGTTCACAGCTTGTCAAGTACTGAATAAAGTACGATTTTGTGATTTTTTTTCTAGACGTTCACAACCATGTTTTTTTGCGAATACAGCGCAATATGTTACGAATTGAAAAAAGTTTCAAACAAAAACTACATAGTTGCTGGCGTAGAATCCGAATCTGCAATGCAAAATGGGGGTTCCCATTTAAGATTTCAAAGTTGTCCCCCGTCCTACTCTGGAGAGGCGAGGCGAGGGGGGATCGAGTTCGGCACCATTGAGTGAGTGCCTTACATTATAACAAATCTTATTAAGATCTTTTTTCGATTTGATGCAGTGTTTTAGAGATATTCCTTTGTCTCAAGTAAAAAAAACTCACCCAGCATATAGACTTGTTCTAGGGGAGTATAAAAATACAGCAGGAGAGCAGTTAAGAAGTTGGGTCAAAGTGAAACAAAGAGAAACAACACTGGAATAATACAACCAGGCAAACTTATGGTAAGATTTTTATTAAGAGACCATGCAACCAAATATACATGGTGCAAAAATACTCCATAAGAATGAACTATCAATTTATCAATGCTAATATGTTTATTGCGCTATTTTTTTCCATTCTGGATACATACAAACTTGGGTTGTGTTATTACTATTTAAAATTCTGCATCAAACTTGTAGATTCTGCCGCTCCTTACTAAACTGGCTTTCCAATTGACTTTTTCTTCTTCTGATAATCTTTATTTTAGAAGGCATTCTTCTGTTACTTTAATGGTTTTGTTTAGTTTTGCCATAGTATCATAATAAAATATTTTTGTTGTAATACTTGCTTATGTTTCGGGTTTGTCTTCGTATCTATTTTTATCATTTAGCGTGCTTCCCAATGCTATTCTTCAACAGATTTATAGTAAAGAAGGATTTGACATGTGTGACATTTTTTCCAAAAGCTTTCTTTTGTAATTCAATAAAAGCAGGCAATTATGTACGTAAGTGTACATGAAGAAACGACAATACGTTGCTGTATTCGTTTATACGCCATTAGACGTTTTCTTTAGAAGATGGGCTTTGAAACAGCCGATACGATGCAATAAGGCGTTTGATGAAACCCATTAAGCATTGTTATTATGCCCTAATGTATAGTCAATGGATACGCGAAGTATAGACTTGCGGCGGTGTCATATCGCCAGCCAGTAATCCGTCCGCCGGTACAAGATATGTTATTTAATTTAATTGCGGAAGTAGGAGAATGCCAAATAGTTGGATACAACAGCTGCAATAATATGTAATATATTACAATACTGATACTAAGCTTATCTAATAGATGCAGTTGAGACAGAATTAACTCCTTTTAAAGATATTATGTTTGCATTCTTATTTATGCGCTCTAGCACTAGCATTTGCGAACAATGGAATATCTGTACACGTAGAATTACCAAACAAAAAATTTAATGGAGGACTAACTAGGTATACACTAACCAGACCTCGCCATATTTACCGTATAGGATAACGTGTTCACCTATAACAAAAGCTGAAGTCTTATCCTTCGAACTACCAATTCATGGCTACATATATTTGTACTTGGGAAGAGCCTCGCTATTGTGAAATGTACGGTGTTAAGTTACATAACTCGATGTCACTTGGTTGTTCTTCATTTTATGGGCGACAGCGAAACAATGGGCTTTTATCGTAGCCGAGCACCTGTGCAAACCTAAGAACATTGAGACACTACATTGCCTACTAATGTTTAAATATAAGTTCGGAATTCTAAATTACATTGCTACCATTTTAATTTTTCTATTTATATTTATTATAACGGTTTATATTACAGTGGTTATTTAGATATGTGCAGCGTGGACTAAATGCGATGTAAGTCTGCATAATTCGAAATGCACAAGTTAAAAATAAAATAAAAAAATGCGAACTAGTGGATTATTCCCTTACCGTAACGTTCCACTAACTGAGGCACATTTATAAGTTTTCATAACTCACTTTGTGTAGATATATCGAATGTGTTTCTATATGCAATAATAAAATTTCAAAAGAACTTAAATATTCAAACATTAAAGATAAACCTATTGACTATATACACATGCGCCTGTTATTCCTAAAGACGCAAGTCTCTGTATCTTGCTAAGTTCAGCTATAGCAGTTTGTTGCTGCATCTTTATCCACAATACTAGAGTATGTACCATATCACTACCATGTAGTGGTGGACATTAATGATAGCGACTATCAATAATTATCGAGAGTACTATCGATAGTTGAAAATACCGATAGTGTCCACCACTAACCATAAAGGATACTTGTGTCAACCGAGGTTAAATACCTGGGTGTTATCTTAGACGCCAAACTGCTGTACAAATCACACCTAGAACATGTGACGAACAAAGCCATTAGGAACATCTGGGCCTGTAGAAGTATGTTCAGTAGAACGTGGGAGCTAAGGCTTGCAATGTTACACTGGTTGTACACGAAGGTTATAGTACCCCCATAGAAATCATCTCCGACAGCCAAGCTGCCCTCAAAGCTTTGCGGGCTGTCAAATTTGACTCTGAGGTGGTACTGGAGTGCCACAGAATACTGAAACAGCTGGCGGAACATCTTAATCTTACATTGAGATGGGTGCCAGGTCACTCTGGGATCACAGGCAATGAAATCGCTGACACACTGGGGGTGCCGTTCGTGGGTCCAGAACCAACGTGTGGTAGCTCGTATGGGGACATCAAAACGTTTGCCAGGTCCCAACCTGCTGCTAGGTACTGTTCCTTCTGGAATAGACTTGCCGGCGCTAGACACTGTAAATTCATACGACTCCAACTATATCAGAAAGACTCCGTAAAGCAGTCCTATGAGCAGGGACAGATTGAGATTACTAACAGGAATCTTAACTGGGCACTGCGCACTAAATAAACACATGCACCGTATGGGGCTAGTGAACTCTCCCCTGTGCAGGAGGCGTGGGGGGGCGGAGGAAACTCCTGCTCACCTTCTTCTCAACTGCTCGGCAGTGGATGGGGAGAGGCAGAAGCACTTTGGGGTCGATCGGTTGGACGAACCCAGAGTTGACAAATTAACTCTCAGCCAGATTGCGAACTTCTTTGATAGGGTGCAATCTGAGCGAGAGGGCTAAATATGGACATGGGGGCACAATAAATCTCTCTGGCCGAGCTGCCTTCTTCGGGTTTTACACGCACCCATGGGAAAAAAACCATAAGGGATTATAGGTCTGAGCATGTGATGTATGTACAGTACATCATATTTGGTCTTAATTCCGTACTCTTCCATCAGCTCTTCTAGTCAACATAAGTGCTGTCTCTGCCCTGGTTTTAATTCTTTGAAGCTGTCGATTCCAATTAAACTGAGAGTAAAGAATGACGCCAACATGTTTCACTTCCTCTGACAGTTTATTCTTCACTTCGGAGTTTTAGAGGTCCAATGTCATCTAACTTTCTCCTTCTCGCGAATGCTATTATCATCGTTTCGGAGGGACTAATGTTAAGATTCTCCTCCACAGCGTGTGGACCGTTCTGCATTTAGTCCCGCACTGCATTGTTGAATTTACCTTGGGTCAGAATGATAAGATCATCTGCATACCTCCAAGTTTTGTGTTGTGGTTTGGAATAATATTGTGGCTAAAATCCTTTCTCCTCAAAGTCTTATGCCATTCATCGTCCAGTCTCACTAATCGCTTGTCCACGACCAGGTTCCATAGCAGAAAGGACAAAGTCTCACCTTGCGGACATCCTCTTTCGACCGGTGCCACCAGTGTCTCCCCCCTGATGGTTTTGGGATTTACTTTACTAACGGTTTTCAATCTTTAAAGGCCTGTAATAAAGCGCGATTGTTGCGATCTAATTATCTTTCAAATTTTTAATTTTGACAACGTCTGGAGTTAAAGATAAATTATGGAAAAAGCAGCCGAAAGTATAGGAATTAAAAACAATGCTTTTATATATCATCTGAACTTTCGTTAATTTATTTTAAGCTCCCTCAGAGATACATCAGTTCTGGAATGAAGAAAATATCGAACAATTATTAAAGCCAATATCGATAAGATAAGAATAATAAATTACAATTATAAACTAGATGAAGTAACAAAGTGAAACTATGTGTATTAAAAAAATTAACCAGGAATGGATTTTTAGGAGAAATTGGTAAATTTAATGGAAGTAAGACTTGAAGAATGCATAAACAATAATGGATATTATACAAAATATTGAAGATTTTGTATATCCATTGCAGTTTCCCTTAATATTAAAAATGAATATGTTTCATACAGCAAGACTACATAGATATGCAGTCTTGCAATAAATTCTATTATATTTTATTTCTATCCTGATGGAACTTATAATAACAACAAATATTTGTTGAGAAAATTTTGTACAGTATCTTATCTGGGATAATTATAAAAAAGTGCCTGATTTTTTTGCGTTTTAAAATAATTAATTCCTAACCAAATTTATTGTGTATTTTTATATTCATACTTTCGATTACATCATACAAGCGACTTTGCGAATCTCTTACGTGTCAGGATTAATTGAAACACTTTGTTTATCTTTTCCCAAATTCGCTAAAAAATATCGTGAATAATAATTATCGATCTCAGCAATCTCCTTCTTTTCATGAGTTTGTTTTATGTTTGCCAGTCTCTAGGATCATTTAATTTCGACACTTTGACAGTGGTTCGTCTGCTATCATCAGGGTTGTGCCACAAAGAACCGTATTCTAGTCAATTCCTTTAAAATTGATGTAAGTAAATATCTTAATTTTTAACTAATCACGACTACCCTGATTATAAACGTAGAACCACTGCCGAATCGTGGGATTTAACCCTGGAGCGGGCGCGCCTCCATAGTAGGCTAGAAAATTGCATTTTAAGTGCAAACGACTTTCGGAAGGTTAAATAATTCTATGAGTGATGTGACTAGCCTAAACACCAACTCTAACCCTTCGTCAACACTCTCACGTCATGAGTTAACAGCATATTTCATAATATAGCACCATTAAACTTATTAATCTTTAGATATTTTCCCCAATATATGACAAGCAAATTTATCTATACCACCACAGATGATTGAGTTTCTTTTTAATAAGAAATTTAAAGTGCTATGGAAAAACTAGTCAACTAGTAAAACTTTAAACAAAAATTAATGAGAATTTTAAGTCTTGTGATACAAAAAAGTAATATCAGTTTATATCTTATTACATATTATTTCTGGTGTGAATATATAGGTACCTGCTTGAGCAGGAACTAAAATTTTATTTGGATACATCAGCTAATTTTGTATTTCGTCTTGGCTATATATAAATTACAAATGATCTCTTTTTACACGGATCGCATTTCCTTACGTAATCCGCGTGTTGATTTCTCCTTAATAGAGCATGCCAGCATACTTGATTCCCACACTACGTCCGCTAAACAGCATTAGTCACACAATGAACTGAAATTACCAGCCAAATCTTGAAAAAAAAAAACAAGCGTCGGTTTCGTTTAATGGCTCGTAGTTTTTTAATTTCTGTACAGTATTCGATTCTGTACAGTAACGCTTCGAAAATATCAAAACCGATGCGAGATATAATGTATAACACAATAGTGGATGTCCTAAGTCTAAGTTAATTAACCATAACGTTCGCGGTTGCATATCTAAAGCATAAACTAAATTATAAAATCTTTACATAAGTGCGTTCTACATGCACGGTTATGCTCAACACAATGCTAAAGCGTATCTACTCTTTTGTTCAATGAACTTGAAAAAAAGGAGTATTTAAAAGTTGTTTTGACATTACGTAGCGCTGTTCTTGACATTTCTTGCGTTTTTTTTAGTTGTACAAATCGTGTTTTTTAGCAATGTGTACCCGTGCGACAATAACATTACATCCAGAAATATGCTCATAAACAAGACAAGAAAATGAATGCCTGTGACACATTTGCGAATTTAACTTTCTCTACGCGCCGTTGTATTGTTTCTTGAAATGAGATTCAGTTAAAATTCTTTTCCCAGAATTTGCGGTTAGTAGAATAACATAATTTTTTAATTTAATTGATACAAAACTATTCAAAAAACCGGTTGCGGATGACTAGGGTGGAGGAGTTGAATCGACTGATAAACTTATTACTGCGGGCGTGCCACAGGGATCGATGCGGGACCGTTATTATCACTTACACGCTATCGATATACAGTTATATTATTCCTTCCCGACTGGCGGTTTGCATCAGTCTATTAATTTAATTAATATTGGATGTGAGTATGTTCTTCAAAATATCTGAAGACGATTTTGAAACTAAATCCTGCCAAATATTTGTTACCTATTTGGACGTGGAAGCATCTCTTCGTATGTTGATAGTATATTACATTTGGAGCCTGTGGGTAGGGGAGAGATGCAATGCCCCAGAGAAAGGAGAGAAAGATTTAAAAATGTATTGAATGATAATATACAGCGTTAATAACTAAATTCGCTTTTTTACAAACGTCGCATACAGAAGAAAGAATTTGAATGCTTTCTCTCTCTTCCTTGTGATGTGAAAACAAACATAATTTTATCATTTAAACTAAAGCATGTTTAATGTTTCTCCTCACCCGCTCTCTGCAGTAATGCAATAAAATGAATTTACTTATTAAAATAAATTCAGCTTCAAATTAATAAAAATTAAAAGTGTGTGTAGCAATCAGTTACTACTAGCATACTCGCGTTTCATGTTACCAAGGATGAGCAATTAATATAATAAAGAAATTGCTGATTAGTGTTAGTTATATGTATTATATATTATTAATGGTTATAGATAGTTAGATAAACAATCAGAGAATTACACGGGTATTCGGTCTGTCAAAATAAAACTAAATAAATACCTCGGTATTTCGTTTAATTTAAAACATTCTTCAGGAGCACTAAAAAATATACAGTTAAAATGCAAACAATATAGAAATCACAATAAGGTATTGCGTACAAAGCTGTAAGTTTAATGACAGCTGACAAAATCATAAATAGTTAAAGCATTTAAATGCAAGTCAAGGCCACACATATTAACAAAATTTTGTTTGGCGTTATACATATAAAATAAATACAAAAAAAATTATTCATATTGAAATATTGCAATAAATACTACTTAATTGATTTGTAACAGTTTTAAAACTAATAGCATTACTACATTTTTATATTAACCATTTCCAAAAATAATCGCTGTTTGTAATTAGGTTCTAATTCAAGTATGGAAATACCACCATAATTAAAATTATGTTTAAGATCTTGGGCATGTAGAGACAAGGCATACGAACGTTTCCCGATACGACAATCACTCTTTTATTTCAACTATTCTGTTTTTACATTTGCGACGGCTGACCAACATAACAACCTTGACATCGGTACAAGGAATACTATATACTACATTCTTTTGACTAAGAGTTGGAATTTTATCTTTAATTTTAGTGAAAATACTGCCAGTGGTTAACATGTTTTATTTTGCAATTTGTACATTTGCAAATGGTTTAAAATGTTATATGATTTTATTGGTCAAACCTCCTATGAAGGGAAGTTTATAATACTGAAATTGTAAAGGAGCTCCTTGATCTATTGGACCATCAAACATATTAGAAGAATAAATCAAATATGTCGAGGATAACCCTTATTGTAAAACATCTCAAAAAGCATCTTCAAATTTTTCCTAAAAATCTTTCAGTACTAATATGTGTGACTCTATTTTTCATAGCTATAACGGTGTTAAATTTCTGATTTAAGGGTGATTGGAGTAGTAGTTAATGAGTCTACCAGATGATGTTGGTTTCTGGTACCAATCTAATATGACCGTATTGTCATCAGACCTAATGACTTTAGTATCTAAAAAGGGAACGCTATTATCATTCTCCAATTCAACAGCAATTGCAAATGGCAGTCGTAAGAGTTGAAACAATCGGTAACCATTAACCATGTCTTCAGGGATCGAACAAACAATATTATCAACATATTTAAATATGAATGGAAGTTGGAAGGGCAATTTAGGTACGATATCGTCAAATAAAGAATCCATAGTAGGGAGAGCCATAGGAGTACTAAAAATCTGTAAGTAATATCTTTCATTAAAGGCGAAAAAACAATTTTTGCATACAAAACATAATAATGAGATAAAGTTATTTTTTAATAATGAGGTGTGTGGCTCGACAGAAAATCACTTTTTTTCTAAAATATCTAGTACTAACTGGATTAAAATGTTAGTAAAAAGAGAAACAGCATCAAGTACGGTCGATGTTCCCTTTTATTCTTAATCAAAAATGATAGATAGATAGAACTTTATTGTATATGTCGCTAAAAAAAACTGAAAACACTTTGTCAATTTACAACCTAGTAAACAGCTGCAATTTAAAAACAAATAATTACATTTTAAAACAACACACTGAATCAATGAATTCCTCAATGGAGTAAATGCAGTTCTCAAGTAGCAACGCTCTTAGCGAACGCTTAAATTGTTTTATATCAGGTATAGTCCTGGTAGCATAAGGAAGCAGGTTGAATAATCTAAATTCCATGGAAGTAGGGGCACGCCTGGTCATCTCCAACCGATTAAGAGGTTCTCTATACTTCTCCCGTGCTCTAGTATTATGCTCATGGACATTACAGCATTTTAAGAAATTTGCTTGATTATTAAATATATAATAAAGAAATTCCATGATGTATATACTGGGCAAAAGCTAAACAGATAGCTCTCTAAAGTGCAGACGACATGTGTCAAAGTTTTTGATGTTAACCAAACATCTTATTATTTTTTTTATACGACAGAAAACATCGTGGCACAACTCTGACAAACCCCATAACACAATACCGTAAGCAACGAAGCGAATAAACTTCGCTCTAAAAAAAAAATGATATGAATATAGACTAACAATTTAGCAATTTATCATCACGAATTTGATGAGATTTCCATCTTAAACTTTGATATACATATTTCTTGGTTTAGAAAAAATTGTGTTGAGTTTTTTGTCATCCTAGTGGCCTAGGTATTGCTATTTCCACTGATATCAAAACCTTACAACATGAACCGTGCGCAAATATGAAATAAATTGAATGGAAAGGACATTGTGCAATTTTGCAACCTAATACAATACACACAATACAATACAACATTTTATTCACTAGAAAAATATGAATATGTGGAAAAGCCTTATGAAGGAAAACGATGTAGTTAATATCTAAGATCGCAGAACAACAAAAAATAGGATGGGATTTTATTCTAAGAATAAATTTGTGTTGAGTTTGTTGCCATCCTAGTGGCCAACCTAGTGTTATTGGTATTGTCAAACCTTTAGGCGAGCCCATCCAGAATTCTTAGTTTCTTTTGTATATTTGTCACTGATGTAAATGTAAACAGCCAAACTTTTCTTCTGGCTTTATTTCAATGCATGTAAATCTTGCGTCTCTTGGACCATCACCTACAGGTTGTGCAAATGTAGACAATGGTACTAGGATGCATAAATGCTAAGTAATCTATGTCTCTGGAAGAATGGATTGACGTTCACCAAGATTTTTTTTTGCATATTTTGGGTCATACTGTACACACTCAAGGTTTACGGCATTTTTTAATGATCCTGTATAATCTGATCCTTTCCCTGTAATAGCAGTTAAAATCTCAAAAAAAAAGTGGCGGAGGCGCAGCTTATTTTTTTTCAATAACCCCTACATTCATATTATTTATCGTAAAATGCCTTGTTTGTGAAATTAAATACAACGCGCGCGGTATCCGTAAATATATAGTGTTTCTTTTCGGCTTTATTAAATTAATACCCGGCGCAGCCGCCAAATTTAAAAGCATTGATATTATGTTATTTCACACATTTGTCCTCAGTATAAAAATGTATCAACAAGACATGAAATTGTTTGGATTAATTAGTCAAGCAGGTACCTATATATAACGTATGAAGTTAGTTCTAATATCTAAAAGATTTTTTTTTTAAATTTAGGTCAAAATTTACTGGTCATAATTCAATTGTTGCAAAATACACTGTTGAAAATATTATCGGTCAAATATTTTAGTGTTGGTTTTTACAAACTTTGCCAGACGAGTTGACTACGTGTGTTTAATAGAACAGAATTACTTAGATTCTGTGTGAATTGTTTGTTCAAATATGAGGATTTACTATTTTTCTAGACATTCAGAAGCGTCAACCAATCAAAATTTTTTCGCGTCGGGAAGAAATATAGAAACCCTACCTAATACGCCACCTAATCTAATACGGTGTTGCATTATACACACCACGCATTACACGTCTATCTGTTTTCGGGTTTGTTTCTGCGTATTAACATATCCAAACAACCCACCAAACGTGTGCTGACCTGCAAAGTGTGACCTTGTGTTATTAAACGTTTATTCCAGTGTGCATAAAAAAATTTCAACATCTTAAAAGATGGGAACATCTATTTACGTAATTAGTTCAGTTTGAGTCGAATTAGCATTAAACATTCACTTAATTTATTATGTGTTCTCAAAAAATCATTTTTAAATTGGCACGTTTAGTTGAAACCAAAACTTTGAATGAGTGGTTCTGCATATTATAATTGAGGAAAACGTCTTAAAGAAGAAATATTATAGCACTAAGAAAGAAGAGTTGCATATTAAAAAGACGTCGTGTTTAGAAAACGATGTTAAATCAGCCAATAGACCGCATTCGTTTAGTTAAACAGCTAGTAAATTTGTCTAGTCTAGATCAAATAAAATGTGACTAGAAGTATTTTATAATTCCACGTGTCAATTGGACAAAATAACCCCTTAGCAATAGACAATACTTGACTTGAATTAGGTCCTCATGAAGCCTACATAAGTCAAAATTGGCCAATGCAATAAAAGTTTGAGAGTATTATTTGGGCGTACGTCTTTTCTCAGTTTTCAGTTTTTTTTGGAGTCAATATTCACGATTATTTTAAGTTTTATAGTTACATCGTACTTGGGTACATCGGTTTTTGTTGTGACCTTCATCCGTTTTAATATAGACAGCATTGTTGGGTTTAAATTTTTGAGTAATACTTTTTAAATTTCTCCACTAGGTTGAGAAACACCCATACACATGTGATGGATGTTCACTTTTTCTTTGTAATAAGAGGCTGAGTTTTTTCTTAACATTTCTATAGGAATGATTGTAAATTACACACACTAAAAAAAATTGCTAATTCTTTTGAAAATTCCAGTAACGTACAGGAGAAATTTACCAAAAATTGAAAAATTTAATATAATACAATAAGTATATTTAGTTTTTTGTTACTAGAATTGTAAACAAACATTTTTAGTGTGCATGTTTATGACCTTTGTTAAGCAGTTCCTCTTCTTGACTTGTGTACTCGTAATCATTTAAATTTGTTTTTATATTTCGCACATACAATGTATCTGTTTTGTCGGAAAATAGTGTCATAAAGTCCTACTTTGTAACTGTTTCTCCACTTTGTGACACTGTTTGTGGTAACATTTTATGTGAGCTTAGTGGTCCGACTCGTGGTTTGACATTTCACATTGACATTTTTATAGGTATATGCTTTTGTATGGAATTGCAAGAATTGTGTCACAACATTGGAAACTTTTAAAATTCCCAGCAAGGATAAGAAATCCCATTTTTTTAATAATAAATAAACGTACATTAATGCGAAATAGAAAAAAATAGTATAAAACACATGTGTTGCAATGACTAGTGGCTTACTCGTGCTAAACTTGTACTCGTATTACAATAAACAGCATTGTACTTAACACTAGTGTTTTAATATACTATTGTTACTTTAGTAGGCTTTTGAATTTAAAATCCTTTGAATCAGATCTTTCGTTATCCTCCCGTCCAAAAGACACACCGTTGCCTTGCAATGTATGTACAAATTTCTTGCTGTATTATCTGTTTATTTCTCCTCAATCCGGTAAACTTGGTAATTTTCTGTGTAGATCTCCTCTTTGTCTTAAAAGTACTTTCTCTAAGACTTTTTTGATGAAAGTTTCAGTCTCAATATAGTAGTAGGTACATAATACATATAATAAAGGAAGAATAAGGAGATTTTTATTCTACTTAATGGTATCAAAACCTTACGACATAGGCCATATGAAAACAGGACACTGCAATTCTTCAAACTAATACAAACATTCTAATCATTGGAAAAGTGTGAATATGAATAAAAAATCGGATGAAGAAAACCGATGTAGTATCTAAGATCGTACAACAATAAAAAAGAGGATAGGATTTTTATTCTGAGAAGTATTAAAAGGATTATTTAAGTAATTTAAATCCTATAACCTGTAATGGGCGAAATTACATTTGTGTTTAAAAAATCGAAGACAAAATCCTACTATTAGTTTCACTTTGGTGCATTTTAAAGACTTCTATAATACTAGCATCAGAATGTAATCCTCTTTAGCATATTTAATTCTTTATTGTATCTGTTAGATAAGAACCATTAACATGTTTATCTATATGTTTAAAAGCAATTGCTGGTGTTTTCTAAAGATAACTAATTATATGTTCATATATTTTATTTACCTGCCGTTCTTTCACTAGTTATAAAAATAACTTCTAGAATTCTTATCCTTCAGACTTTCTCTGTCCTTGGAGTTGTCTCTAAACTTGAACTTACCGAACGGAGATTTTCCCAAGTATATATCTCTGTATCTCAGAATGTTTATGTGCTCTTCACTGTCTTCCTACTATCCTTTCCGTGAATCGAGTAATAATTGCATAACGCATCTCGGAGAAAGGACATACGAATCGCTGTTGAAACCTGCTGAGAATGCACTCGATATCGCTCGCACGCTAATTTACATAATTTATTCGCCCATACCTACGGCCTTTTTATGCCATAAACTAGTGTATATCGAGAGATCTCGTATGAATATTTTTATATGTGGTACGCAACGTGGATTTTTCGCATTATTCAATACCTCGTTTTTGCCGCATTACGATTTTTTTTATGTGCGACAACATTCACGCCCAGGTTTTCTGATGTAATTCAGTAGCTCACAAGCTTCGGAAATCGCTGCTATTATTAGATCCCTATCGACAGTCATATTAATGATTATGGGTCATAACCCCAAGAGGTACCGTAAAATAAACATTTTTACTGCTGATATATGCTATAAACGTGAGTATGTACAGTGAGTCTCAAAAGTTATGTCGTACTATATGAAAGCGATATCAACCGTTGTTCCCTATAGCTACATTTCACCGATTAGAGAACTATATAATCAAATAGCAATGCCGCCATGAATTAATATTTACCCCAAATCCCCAAATGCACCACTGAAAAGATATCTCATCTGCGCAAGCTATCTGCATTACTAGAAAGTAATTTTAGTTCTACACCTCAGTTAATTTATACAATTTTAACAATGTTTTTTTCTGAAAATATAGGAAGGCATTAATGTAGATAAATAATAATGCAGAGATAAATTAATAATAATTAACATTTATAATCATGAGCCTATGAAATTTGATAAGGTTAATGCAATATGCATGGAAATTCATATAATTAAGGGTAAACGTCGATCATTAAACCTGAATAAACGAAACTTGCTTCAAGGCATTATAATAGAGTTTAAAATGAATAAAAATATATTTTATTATATCTATGGAACCATCAGTTTATTCGAAAAGAAGTCTCCTTCATATAATTTGCTCAGTATTAGAAACGAAACAGATTAAATATTCTATAATAAATTAAATGTCCGGGATGTAGGCTGCACGACCACAGACTTGCTCTTCAAGTTCTAGGGGTACATATGAATTCATTTTGTAATAATTTTGAAACTATAATAATATAGAAATATTTCAAGAAATTTTCTAATTGCTTGAAATATGACTGCTTTTTAACTTAAGTTCTACTTTTAAATACATTATTTGGAAACCTTTTGATGGTACAAGTAGTTTCTTTAAAAAGAAAAAACTTATTTTCAACGTGCAAGTAAAATTGAGAATTTGGAAAAGCGTTATTTTATGGTTGAAATCCAGCAAGGCACGAGATTTTATATCTTCTCGAGAGAAGAAGTATTACACATATACCGTGAAGGCTTAAGCGTCTGTGCGCGAACTCATGTCCTTTTTCGCAAGAACGACAAAATGAATGAAGCTGATTATACTGTACAAGCAAACGCAAGTGAATAAGCTGCAGGCAAGTTTTAAAACCAGAGAAGAGAAATCCTATGTGTATAAGAAAAAACGTGAAGAAATTTGTTGTCCAAATTTTGAAAATATTCACGTAACAATCTAAAATAAAACACAAGGCCATTGCTTTCTAAGGAAACGCAACATGGTCCAATAGTCCACCACAGAAGAAAATCTGATCGTTCAAGCCCTGGAATGCCTATATATCAAAATCATTCAGAAAACTCTCTCAACAAAATTAAAATAATGTTAAAGAAATTAGAGCAGTACCTTTCAAGTTATTACAAGAGAGACGAAAACTATCGCAAAGGCCAACGTCAGAATAGGACAAATCCCCTTACAATATCTAACGACATCTGATAATGTTCATTTTTGAAGTCGTTAAACCTCTTCTTATTGTATGTCATGCACTATGTGACTATGTTTTATTTACATATAAAATATTATTAACAGTAATGTTTTTTTTTTTTTAAAGGAAAATAACTCTCTAATTTTCAGAATAATCATTTTACATTTCTCATTGTTTTCTCTTTACATAAATATCTTTCTTCTATCGTGTTGTCCTGTGTATCTTTTGTACATACGGTAGATACGACGGTAAAAAAAAAAAATGTAAATATAATACTTTAATTAAATTAATTTTTAATCATAGGTGTGCCCTCTCAACTGCCAGATGGCATTGTACATCAATTACGATCGATTTTGTACGATAAAGAAAACATTTAAGTGCAAATAAAAGTGGTTTTATTTAATAAAAAAATTCGAAATGTGAAAACGTGTAAAAACAACATAAATAAGGATATTATAAATCTTAGGTAAGTTAAATGAGTTGGCTTATCAAATAACAAGTACGTTTTGCCAGTAATTCCACTTTTTGCAAATAAATTCATCATAGAAATATTAATACGGTAAAATTAAATTCAAATTCCCGCTTTTTTGGGACTTGATCTGAGTAATTCTATGCTTAACCGAGGGAAACAGAATGTTCCATTTTGATTGGCAAAATTATTGAATTTCGGTTCATGCCGTGAACACACATCAACTATTAACATAATGAACTACCAACTTATAAAAAAAATGCCCCAATGGTCGCAAACTGTTCAGCGGTTATACAAAATTCCTAACCCCAAAATTTGCCGAACGTATTAAAATGAAATATCTTATAAGTATAATAAGTATACTAAGATTTCGATTAGGATGACGATGAATACTTGATATTTTTTAATTTTGGCGGGACATACCTTTGGAGGTTATTCAGCATCTGATGGGGCTCTCGTCCTTCTAATCGCGGAGGATGGCTCGGGACAGGAACGTATCCGGGAAAATCGTGTGGAGAAAAACCTAATTATAGGAAATTTAGAAAATGATATGAAAACTTTGTTTAACAATTAACAATTATTTTTGGTGGAATTTTATAATTGCATTTTACAAATAGCCGTTAAATTTTCCAAAATTAATAGAGACTCTCCGCTCTCAGGAGGTGGTTAGTGGAATCCTTTTAATTGAAAGTTCTAACAGACTTTTATAGCGATGTCTTTCGACAGGGAGGCAAACTGCCTCAGAGAGTTCTTTAATTTCACCGAAGTGAGGGGAATATAAGATATTTAATGCATGAGAATGCCAATGTGACCAAATGAAATGTTAACACATAATTAAAATAAATAATTATTGCAAAATTCTGGAATCAACTTACATTCATTATAAAATAAAGTAGGTGTCTCTAGATCATGAGAAAATACATTAAAAAATTTTAATTTGTCTACACTTATTTCCATTTTACATTATTAAGGTTTAACTAAAAAGTACACTGTAAAAATGTTTATTAATTCGAACTGAAACTTGATCCAACTTTGGTCTGTCAAAATCTGTTGTGAAATATACTATTCAAATTCTCAAATATTCAATTTCGATGTGTAGGAATTTCACTACTGATGATTCTTACTTCCTGAAGGGAACATACTGAAGGAGGCCTTGAGGGACTTGCCAAATGCATTCTTACATCACCTGGATATCATCTGGCTATCTAGTGCTTACATTTTATACCTTTTTTTTTATTATATTCTTTTTGTTTTTTTTTTTAAATATATAAAAGATAAACTAGTACAGTTACACTTAAATAATATCAAATGCTTACACCATGACACTTTGTTAGGTTTTCTGAAAGTTTTCTTCAGAACCATGAACCAATATAAAGTTATATAAATGTTAGAAATTGGTCCATATTGACGGTATATTGAAGTTAGGTAAGTAGAATAAATAAAAGTTACCCACATTTCGAATTATGAATATTCCAGGTTACGTGAAAAAACCTTCGAAAAATTGCTTACACTTAGAAATATTACTTCAAAAAGTAAAATATCCTATAATACCTCAATTTTACCAAAAATTTTTTTAGTGTGTAACCTTTCCATAATTTTGAGAGGAAGCAATTCCGTACTAACTAATAATAAGCATACACGAATCAGTTTAATACTTACGACTAGAAAACAACAAATATTTAATGTACAATATTTTTTTTTTTTTAATTAAGAATTATATAAAATACATCTTTGTTATTAAAAAGCGCAACATAAAAATGTACTCAAATTTCAACTACTATGGTTAAAGCTGTTTCCATTTTTTTAATCTACATTTTCACACATATTTTTTTAAATTATGAAATTCATTGCCGAACTTTTGTTGTATTGTACTTATTTTTACGGTGTTTGTGACTTTCAGGAAATTACGATTAGTAAGTTTATTAAAAGTGAGTAAACCAGAAGAAGAATATATATTAAAATTGAGGCTGTCGAAACACTTTTTCAGGAGCCTGGTACTTGTCCAGTGCAGTATCCGTTTTCTTGTTACCCGGAAATAGCAGTATTATGCAAAATCGTTCATGAGATAATAAAAAATTAAATTTTGGCAAGATTTTATCTTTTTCTCCAAATCTAATTGGTTGAGTTTATTATCAGCGTAATTAGGAGCTTGAAAGAAATTATGAAGAGGAAATTTTCATTTTACCAACTAAGTTTGAAATGTGATTCATTACTCATGTTATTGTATGTAATGAACAGCTACTCTATTAAGTAACCAATCCTGACCTACATTGTTTAATCTTTACTTAAATCGATCCCTTTAAATGGCAGCCACGTTCATAACAATATTCCTCATTGTTAGCGACACCATCTGCAACTGTACACATGGTTATTGAAGAGAAATTGACGTTTATAGAAGTTTAACACTCTGCTAAAACAGTTACTACATAAATTTAACATACAATAGCTGACGTACGTTTTCGCAATGTTTATTAACCGTAAAAATCACTAAATTAAACAAAATCAAACAATAAAATTGAACCAGACACGCCTTCAAAAAATTCCTGCACCTGCATAAAATGTACGTATTAGGATAAAAGCGGAATAATTGCTTCCTACATTGACGATTCGAGATCGATTCGCACCGGTAGGCAATTTATTTGAGCTCCGGCATATGTTGCACAGAATT
>RXPK01005263.1:0-52819 GCA_004143645.1 Protaetia brevitarsis | reverse complement strand
GTCGGAATTGGTGTTAAACTATAAATATTTATTAATTGACTCTTGGTTAGAATAATTTGGATTAAGTTACTATTAAGTATTAGAATAGGTACTGCTGTTGTTTTGTTTGTTTTTTAGGTCATCATCTTTCCTGTTCAACTCTCTGAATGCGTGAAAAGGGAGCAGCTACGCGAGAACGGCAAGGCTGTCGGAATTTGAGGAGACGTGGAGGCTGCTTCTTCGGCACTCAGAAGGATAATAATAATTTGTGGCTATCAGTAATAAGGTCTGGGACTTCTTCCCAGAGCCTCCCAGAGTAAGGTTTTTGCCATGGTTTTCCCTTACTCCGTGGCCATTGATTTTATATAAGTATATTATATATAATCAGTGTCCTTGGCGAATGCTGGGAGATAACGAAAGTCGTTCCATGGGCGCATTTAATAGTAACTGATAGCTGACTGATTTACAGTAGACTCGCGATTATGTGAACTAATCACATTTTACATTTTTTTTATCATTTTTCAAAAGTAATATTCGTATGGTCGCGAGGCTACTGTATTTATTTTTGTTATTAAAATCATAGGGAAGTTATTTAGTTAGAGTAGGATCATTTCAATTGTTATGGAACCCATATAGTACTTAGAATAGGTAGCCTCGTGTAGTACCTTTTCAGGTGGAGCACGGGGTTAGGATGATTTGTAATAATTTAGTTTTCATAAAGTGTATACAGTGATATCATGTCCTTGCAATTTAGTGTTCTAGTATTTCTATTTTCATATTATTAAAAGTAAATTAATTTTACTAAATTTTATAACTTCACAATATTTTATTTCTTCTTCTTAAATCAACACAGTTTTGTTTAACTTTTTTTTTTTGCACTACTGAAAATAACTTTTTGGCGCTAAGAATCAAGGCGGACGCGTTCGCACAAAAATTTGTCCCTTTTGGTTGCTGGCTGTTGTAAAGAGCTGTAGTGAATAGCTTATAACATCTGGGTAACGAATTAAATTCAATTATACAGGGTGTCCCATGACGTGACTGCCAGAGTTTAAGGGTGTGTTGATGAAGTAATTTCAAGGCAAAAATGTCAAATGAACATATGCCCAAAACTCTTTCGTAAAGGTACAAGCACTTGAAGTTTTAGATAACCCTATAGACAAAAAAATAAATAAAAATTCATTTAAAAAGAAGTTGCTTTATTAAATGATTTGTTCGAAATGTCCACCCAATTGCCGTATACATATTCGAGCTCTTCTTAGAATTGATGACGTAGCTCTGCTAATAGTCTCAGGTTCAGCACGAATAATTTCTGCGGCATCTATAATCTTTGCAACAAGTTGTTTTCTAGTTTCAGGTATTTCTGCATAAACAATACTTTTCAGCTTGCCCCGTAAAATATAACCAGAGGATTTAAATCTGGTGATCTGACAACTGCTGCACCTCTTCCAATCCAGCGGTTCGTATAATTATGATTAAGAAGTTCTGTTACTTATCTATCAAAATGGGGAGGTGCGCCGTCGTGTTGTATCAACATTTGTCGTCTTACATCAAGAGGAACGTCATCCAGTAATACTGGAAGGTCATTTTCCAAAAAAAAAAAAAACGTAAATAATGGGCGGCCGTGAGACGATCTTCGATTATAAATGGACCAATGAGACAGTCATCAATAATTCCACACCAAACATTCACCGAAAATCTATCTTGAAAATGGGATTCTTTGGTTTTCCGTGGATTTTCAAATGCCAAACAATGTGAATTTCTGCTGTTATTGATGCCGTTTCGGGTGAAGAAGGCTTCATCACTAAACAATATCTTCCGACAAATCCTTCGTTTCCTCACTAACCAGCGACTAAATTCAAGTCTTGCTACGTAGGTTTTAAAGCTTGTTCAGGTAAGATATGGTATAGGTAGAAACTGAAATTGTGTAAAGTTCTCCATACTCTCATGCGTCCTACATTAAGTCTGTTGGCTGTTCTTCGGATACTAGTAGAAGGTTCACCGTCAATTAAGTATTGCTTCTTCTTGAGTAATTTGTTGTTACACGGGACGTTCCAAAGTAGCAGTAGGAAACTTGCCTGTTTCCATTACACAGTCCATAAACAAAAGGAATGTCTACGTATTCTTCATTCGAAAAACTAGCATGGTTATAGTTTTCTTTAACAAATGTCAATCAACGAACGCTCAATTAACTTAATTGACGTTTGTTGTCACAACGATTAATAAATAATGAATCACAGCCAGCCTGACGTTTTAATAACAACGAAATCAAGAGCGGCAGGTAGCTAATACTTGTATAGTGTCTATAGGGTTATCTAAAACTTCAAGTGTTTGTACCTCAGCTACGAAAGACTTTTGGGCATATGTTCATTTGACATTTTTGTCTCGAAATTGCTTCAGCAACATATCCTTAAATTCTGCCAGTCATGTCATGGGACACTCTGTATATACGTCTAATAAATTTACATCTTTAAATCATAAACTATAACGAACTATTTTACTTTTAAATATTTTATTATTCTAAATTATGTTTTACAATCATTAATATATCACATTTTTTGCGAAGAGCTCATGGTAATCACTTATCCGATTTATATCCAATATTTATACATATACATTTTATACCACTATATTATTATTTGAACGATTTTTTTGTTGTCTGCTGCAACGATTAACTATAAGAAAGATAGGAAACTTGACAAACCATACGATCTAGATTGCACCATCTATTGCCGTCGCATAAAACTAGCATTACCTAACCACTCATGGCGGGAAATTCGATTATAGGGCGTGTTACCTGGTGTTACCCATTTTGAAATTCTTTTTTAAATAAAGTAACTTCATTTTTTAAAGGCTGTTTTAATTGCAGACATTTAAAATACACAGAAATAAACTAAAAGCTAGCACTATATACATAATATAAACAAAACATATAAACGATATTTAACTAAACAAAATAGCACAAAAGTATCCAATACTGTCAAACTATGTACGCAAAACTTATATGAAATGAAAAACGGAATGAAATTGTTCAGAGAACGCTTACATAAAACACCAAACACACGTTAAATGTTAAGTAGGGTAATAACACCAAAAACAAAGTTCGGGAATTCAAAGGAAAACAGAATAAGTAGCTTGCAATAATCGTCAACAACTATACGTCACAACTCGCCATGTGAAATGATCACGGATCCACACCAAGATAAGATATAGATTTCTACTATGACACATCCTGGCTTCCTTGCTGTTGGCCACATATGGCGCCCTTTTAAAAGCAAAAAAGAACCCACACCCTTGTTCACGGTTTACGAGCGGCCGGATTTTCACAGATTTTTACTGGACTATCTGGCAAGTTTCAATTTTACAATCTTTACAGTTATAGTAGTTTAGATACACTCGTCCACCTGTCACAAATATTTAAAAAATGTAAATAATATTTCAAACACGATTGAAAATAACAACATAGTTGTTTTAATAAACTTGCTTTAAAATTGAAAGAGGAATTAAAAAAAATGTAATAATATATGGGGCGTTCCATTTAAAATAACAAAGTTGACAGCCACTTCCAGTACAACCGGGCTTTAGTATACTGCAAAGTTTTTAGAATTTTTCAATGTATACTGTTTCATATATTGATCAATGCGGTTCCTTTTATTTGATACATCCTGTATAATACAGGATGTATCAAATAAAAAAGTAAATTTTGCTTGGGTGTTAACTACACGACATATAAAGCACAAACCCACCGAAACCGGATTTAATCATTAAAGAATAAAAAAAAGTAAAATTTAGAGCCAAAAATTCTTTAGTCCGGGCCTGATGCAAGGAAACGTCATGTTAAGCACCCGCTAAACATGGTATTATGTATAAATACATTGCACTCATTTAGTATTATTCTTAATGGTATGCCGTAAGTTCATTTAACGTCATTCTGAATAAATAAAGCACAATCGGCCAGTGTGCCCTTGTAAAAATAGCAAAACTGAGGCATTTTAAATTTCTTCTTTTTATAAAATAAACATTCCTTTTTTGTTAAGAGCATTCTACGCAAGCCTACAAAGTATTATTTTTAATATCCTGATAAGACGTTCGAGTTTCACCGGAAATGCGGCTTCAGTAGTTACAAAAAACGTAAATATTTTTCTTTTGCTTTGTCGAATCGACAGTTAGTTGTTAATAAACGGTACCACATGAATCTGAGTTATTTCTTTTGGATTTATTTAATCATATAATGCAAAATGAATTGAATCGAATTACACAGAAATAAATGTAGATAAAGAAAATTTGCAAACACGCCTTTTTACTATGATATCGCGCGAAAATGAATCTATACATTCCCGCGCTTTTGTCGATGCATCAAGCTTTGATTTTCTTTATATGAAATCATGATGGTCCTGGAAAGGATCGTTTTTTCGAGACGGGAAGAATTTAAATAAAATGTTCGAAGTGGCTTGCACTCCAAGCGGCGATCCACACAAAACTAACAGCGGTAATGGCTGAATGATAGTGGTACGTGAGGGTATACTCGGGACAGCATTTAGGTTGGGCACAGGTGCGGCTCTAGGCCACGGCATTTATAAAATATTTTTTTTCTCGTTAATGCTTACAGATAGACCCCCTGTGCATTAAGACTTTTTGATTGTATATGATTACAGCTGCTACATATTATTATATTTACCTCTATATCTGATACACCCTGTATAGTGTTTAGCCAATATATTAGCTTAAAAATTGAATTTATTTATTCATAATAAAAAAAATAATATTGACATTAGACATAAGACATTATGATTTCATTAAACATAACTGGTGATTCCGAAGATTTGCATAACTTTACTTGTTGTTAATAACATTTCGACATAGTATTAACGCTCTACCGGCGACTAAAATGGTTTTTACATCACTGTCAAAGCTTACTTAAGACTTATTTATCACACAATCAAAATATGTCAGAAATTAGTTTTTAGCCAAGCGGAGCTAGCACTGACCTTTGTGGTACACCGGCATTACTTATTGTTTTCTGCGGTATGAGTACATTCTTCCCAAGCACGGCCCTCTCTGATTCCGTACTGTTCAAGTTTTTTTTTTTTTATAATAGGATTTTATAATTAATCGAATCAAATGATTCCAATAGATCGAAGATTAATGAAGCGTCACTCAAAATTATTATCCAGCTGATTATAAAAATTATGTATAAAAAATTGTAGTAGGTATGGTACTAATAATCTTTCACCTCTCTCTTTCAACCTTTTCTTTTTAAAATGTATTTTTTTTTAAAGTTACAATACAGTCACATGCATTAATTCGAACTATTCTCGCATTTTGAGAAGGTACCGATTTGTTTCTTTAACGAGTTTTTATTTCAACATTAAAACACAGTAAATTATATGGTAGATATTATTAATACTTTTTTTGTTAAAGGTAGGGCATATTTTACCATTAAAATACCGTTAAAATCCGTGTCGAACGTAACAGTTTCGCGAAACTCTATTTGATTAAGGTGGGCCAATCCGCGAAGCAATTTGCACGAACGCTGAAAAAAACTTATTTAAATTTATTATGCTAATGCGTGCAATTTGTTATAATAGCTAAATCTCGATGGCGGTTTTTTTTTCCCTCTCAATTGTTACCTTCTTTTGAATTTTAATCTGCAGTATATTTGAATGGCTAATGTAACCGAATCTACATTTAAGTGTATGTACGTCAAACGCTAACCGACAGAGAATGAGAATTAGAAACATAACTGTAAGGACGGTGATAAAAAATGTATTACATACTGTTGACACAATCTACTTGTACGGACTAACCCAATTCATTTTGAAATTAAGCGCGTCGAAGGTGCACCACCGCGGCGAAAACGCAGCCTAGGGGCGCCTAGGTTGGCAGTTGGCAATAGATCGTGTTACGGTAAAACCCAGAACTTGATGGAATGCTGGTTTTTTTTTCTGCCGCCATTCCAATGTTTTCGCATCTCATTCCAAACGGCATCAGTCGATCTATATTCGGTAAAACTGACAGCTTTAACTTAACAACTCTTTTTTTGTGGCATATATAAACACAAGTATGAACGGAATGCAGGGTATTAATACACGCAATGTATAATTACAAACAAAAAAAAGAAGGAAATATAGGTTACTGTAATATTTAATAATTACAGAGTTTTTGGCTAGAAGATTTTTTTTCTTCGACTGATGATTCATAGTTTTTTTCTTTTATCTCGAGACAACACGTATCACGAAAACGTGCATTTCTCTTGGTATCACGTTTTGAGAGGTTAGATATATTCATTTTGGTATTCGGCGTCATGACGCGAAATTTAGCTCCACCATCACATCGCGAGAAGATTTTAAACTCAAGTTGTAACCTTAAAACTCTAGATTGACGTCGATTTCAAATTTTCGAACGAAGATGATTCTTATTTAGCTTAAAATTATTTATCTTGTTGGGTGAACGAATAATCAGCATTTTTTGTAAGTGGTCGTTTTTATCAGGAGCGAAAGAAGTACCGATGCAATCGGTGCGGTGCGTCGGGGCCCGACCCTGTTGGGTCCAGTGGCGGCTCGTGAGTTATGAAAGAGGGTGGACACAAAATAAGAACTTGCCTATTTTTTGTATGTACATAAAATCCATTCTCCTGTTTTTCATGCTGGAAAAGACGTCTATGACTTTGTTTTAATGCGTTTGAAGGTGGAAAAACATCGTTCACATTCTGCTGCCGACATGGGGGTTGTACAAATAATATCTAACAGTATGTTTCCGTCAAAACTTTTTTCAATTTGTTTGTTATGAACACTAAAAGTGGCAAAACACCACCTGCACCTACGTCATCGCACTCATAAATTACTGAAAATTGACTTTTCAATTTTACGCTGTCCAACATAGGATAAGATTTCACAATAGTACAAAAAGTACAATAATATACAGGGTGTTCCATTGAAAATAATAAAGTTAGTATCTACTTCCAGTACAACCGGAAGTCCGCCATTACTGAAACTAATTTTAAAATGTGTAGAATATGATTCGAGGCAACATTTATTTGAAACATTTTTCCAAAAAAACAATAATAAATCGGCTATGTACCGTTGCATCTTAGGCTGGACACCCGGTATATTTTTATTGAATACTCTACTGTACTCGAGAGCGGGTTTTCTTTTTAAGATTTTGCACTCAATTAACTTCCATCATTAATAATAAACGTCACTTCAAGCCTTTGAAATCACACATGCGCGGTACGCGTTGAAAACGATGCAGTCGCAATGAATGCAAGACGTTAACTGGAGACACGAAATTGCGTGCCCCATTTGCTCCAAAGCGATCGCATAAGCGCATATGGCGAAGATAAACGGAGCCGTCCGATTCATGCTCGAAATAGGTACATCGGAAATAGTGCCCCAGAACATAGTTTTGAGCGTTCGCATATGCGCTAGCGTCTGTGGTGCGGAAGGAAACTTTGATACTATCGTTATAAAAATACGTAAAAATAATAAAATAATATAATGCACTGAATTACATGTGAATTCCTTTTTGTGTTTATCTTGGTGGTTAGTTGGGCACGTGCCCTTGTGCCCTTTAGTACCAGCCGCCACTGGTTGGCTCTGGTTGGAGGTCTAATAAAGTACAGTAGAGTAGAGATTTGTTAAATTATTTTTAGTCTGGTAATAATTTTAAGAGTATGAAAAATAAATCTTTACAAGTTGATTAGGAGTATTCCTTATTAAAAAGTAGTTTATCACAAGGATAAAGATCTATTAGCTAATAATCATTATTTAATTAGTACTAGTAATTGCCCGGTTTAATTTTTTTTTAATTACTTTAAGAATCTATATCCATATCTCTGATCTTGATAAAAGCAATGTCAATCATACTATTATATCTAGATCTCCCAGCAAGATGGAAAAAGATCACTAAAAAAAATGAGTTTAGCTTAAAATCTATCGCCTAGATATTTTAATCTAAATTTAGTAATAAGAAGAAATTTACAATGCTAAAACTATTATACCAATATCTCTTTCGGTTACCAATATTTTTGTTTTTTCTGCAGATATAAATAAAGAAAAGTTATTTGCAAACAAAAGTACATACGTTGGAAATAAGAAAATATTTTATCTATTTTGAGACAAGATTTTGAAGTAGAATTGAAATGGAAAGTACATCAATCCGGAAGCAATACAAGTATGGATATATCGTATATTTAATTGAAAATCGTATAAGATAAATAAGTACGATGTGTAGTTACCCGTATAAAGACATCCTTGACGATAACATTATTTCTAAAAAAAAAAAGAAAACTCACTGTCACTGTAATGACGAACAGAATACTATTCGTTCCACACGAACTCTTAGAGATATTATTATATTTTTATCAATTAATATCTGTGATTATCAGTTCTAAATGCTCATCTAAATTTTAGTACCTCACATGCTACTTACTTATAATTTAACAATTAATTTAGACATTCCAAAAATATTTTCATAAATTTACTTTAAACTTTTAACAAGGGAAGTTTACAAGAGATGATAATCATCGATATATGTCAGTGATACTATGCAGCCTATACAGGGTTATTATTGTATATCACTTTTTTAAAAAAGGGGTAAAAGATATACATGAGCAATACCTATATACAAAAAATTACGGTTCTATGTGCATGTTGTAATTTTTCAAATTTTAGGGCCCAAAATGTAGTTAAAGACGGCCCACATCTGTGTTTACCTTTTGTATACACATAAATCTGATAGGAAATGAATTTCAACCATCTGTAAGTAAACATCGAAAAAATTAAATGCTAGACATAGTGAATTCATTCAAAGCAGATGTTATTTACACAAGATTTAAACTGAGATAAGACGGAAGCACCAGAATGCAAACAAAGCAGTCAGGTGTTTTTTTTTATAATAATAATAATAATAGCATATTTATTGAGAGATAAGCGAGTACAAAAGTAACTATAACTTATAAAATAAACTAAAAATTAAAGAGACCCGCCTATAATCTCAAAAGGTTTGAGATCAGCTGCTGTAAAAGTAGCTGCTCTTCCTCTCAAACCAATTACAATCAATTACAACATGCAAAATTAATATGTAGCAGTATGTACGATGTATAGTAAAATTTTAAAGCTGCAACAAAACAAAACAGAAAGACAGAAAAAGAGAAAACACGGTGCTTTTTATGACAAAGATTAACGATCAGTACTCAAGTATCTATCCCGCAATTTGCGGACTAATAATGGCGGAGGAAGGGACCGCAGATCAGCCGAAAGGGAATTGTAACTTTTAACAACATTATAAGAAAAGGAACGCCTAAACAACTGGAGGCGATGCATGGGAGGCGATAATAGTCCTTTGAAACGAATATTTAATGTATGAACGTCGGTTCGAAATTTAAGTCTATTGTAGAGATAGATAGGCCTTTTATAGTAAATTAGATTATAGTAAAATATAGTTGAGTGAAATTCTACCCTAGTAGACATGTTCATCCATCTCGCCCATTTAAGCGCATGGGAGACATGATCATAGCGCCGAATCCCGTAAATAAATCTTAAACAAGCATTCTGAACACGCTGTATACGCATTCTATCGCAGTAATCAAGACAAGGATAGTATATAGAACTACAAAAATTAAAATGAGAGAGCACTAGCGTTTCACAAAGTTTCTTTCTAAGGTTTCTGTCTAAACAGTCTCTACTACCGTAGAGAATTCTCAAATTACAGTAAGCTCTTCTGATGAGATGTGAGACATGTTCTTTAAACCGCAATTTATAATCAAGGTATAGACCGAGATTACGGGTGCATTCAGAGTTAGTTAATATTTTGTCGGAAATAGTAATTGTAATTTTGTCTATAACTGCTAACCTTTGTTTAGCACGACCAAAAACCATGACTGTAGATTTACTAGGGTGAATTAGAAGAGAATGGCGCAAAGATTCCAAAACTAAGGACGAAAGATCAGCGTTAATACATATTAGAAACAGCTTCTTCAACACCACTAGATGCGGAAGAATAAATCAACTGGGTGTCATCAGCATACATGTGATATTTACAAAACCTAAGGCATTTGATAATATTAGAACTATAAATAGTGTACAGGAGTGGTCCTAGTATGCTTCCTTGTGGAACACTGGACTTTATAACGAGAGGCACTGATAAGGATCCATCATAAGCCACTTGTTGGGTGCGGTTACTCAAATAAGAACGAAAAAAGTTGATAGTATTTTCTGAAAACCCAATGTAGCGTAAGACAGAGAGGAGTAGAGCATGATTAAGTGTGTCAAAAGCTTTTGAATAATCAAGAAGAATCAGTACAGTAATTAAATTGTTATCAGTAGCAGTAAATATCTCGTCGGTAACGCGTGCCAGTGCGGTGGCACAACCGTATCCAGAGCGAAAACCGAATATGATGTGCTTTTGCCATGAACTCGTGTATCACGTAAAATAGTAGTACATTTTAAAGGTTAAATTTGTTTTAAAATAAACTTATTATGTTTGCAATAAAACTAATGTATGATTGTTAACTTTATGTAGCGTGTTTCAGATATATACGCTGCCATTGCAAACGCATACATCCACTGCGAATAGCAAGTGCACACTATATGTAATCCCAACGTTCAAAGTGTAGCGACGACCGATGGTTCACCGGTATGCTAAATGAGTCAGGGCCGGACTCCAATAAAGAAAAATCATTTTCGCAGTACTCCGTGTACTTAGGGCCGTATTTTTTTGTATATAGGGCATTGCTTATGTATATCTTTTACCCCTTTTTTTAAAAGTGCTATACAATAATAACCCTGTATACAGGGTCCCACGATGCAGTGATCAAAATATATAATACATATGTAGAGGTGGGCATAGAGATGGTCCTGTATGTCGTTAATCCACTTTACCAGTGGCGGCTCGTGACAATATTGAGTGGTGGGGTTATCCCTCATACCAATTTTATTAATTTTACAAAATTTTGAAACAGTTTAGCTCAGCTTGCAGTAATTTATTACCTTGTTTATTGCAAATTAAAATAATACCGACACAAAAAAAAATGTAAAGGTTAGATAAGAGTAAATAAACTCGTTCTTTCGTTCATATAGTAGTTTAATATATGATTACTAGTTTCGGCTTTTAACAGCCATCTTCAGATCAACGTCAATAGGTAACATTGTCTATCATAAGTTAAAAAACACCAAACATGAATAATAAATTAAATGGACACCAACATTTATTATTCATGTCATCATTTTTTTTTTGTAACTTATGATTTCCTACGAAGAATCCTGACCAGATTGCCATTCCATGCTATTGATCGAGACGAGGCCCTGTCCAACCGAAAATCCAATCAGAGAATTGCTAGTTCGTTGCTTGTGGTCCTGTCCTAGTCAAGCTAGTATTCCATCAAGTAAATCCTACCTAAAAATGAAAATAATTAATTAGTTTTATTTCAATATTAACCAGAAATAAGATTTTTATAATTTATGTTCACTATACGTTAATTTGGGATTAGATTTATATCAATCCCCATTAGTTTAGTTACTTTAGGAATTTTTAATATTTAAGGGTTGTATTCAGAAATCACTAAGTTGGTCAGTGATAAAATAGTTATTCTGAAGAAATATCGATAACACAGGTGATAGTTTTTCTATTAAATTTAGTTTTTGATATTTAGGGGTAGATGCCTCTGAATTTTAAATTAATTCTTTTTATTTTGACGACGAAAAAAATGGTAAATTGTAAACATAAATTTAATAATAATAATAATTAATTGTACTGAACTAAAGGAAATAAAAATTTGAAATCCCGGGCATTTTGATCTGAAAAACAGAGCAATATATATACTTAATATCAAATGTTTGCAACTAACGTTTTCACTGAATTGCGTGTATGTGATCACCTCGTTTACCGGATTCGACAGCTACATTTTCTTTTGTTCGGGGAACTATAAACGATAAAATTTATGCGAGCATAAAAATAATAACCATGGAAGATGCAGGCAACGCGTGAGGAATATTTTTCAAAGTTTATCGCCACATATGTACAATTTCTCTGGATACTATACAGCAAAAGCGTCACACGTTCTTGGTATTACGTTGTTACATTATTCATAGGTAACAAATAAATTCAAATAGTCTTCTTTTTTTTATAGTTACAACGCGCTGATATTTTCCTGTACACCAATATTTATAGTTCTACTGCAATTGTTTTTGTGTCATCTCGGCCATAGCCAGATTCTTTAACAAAACTTTTAATAGACAGGTTCCGCGAGTCAGCCTGTATATGGCTCACTCAATATTGTCACGAGCCCCTACTCCTTCTCCTTTATTGTTTTATTTTATTACTATTACTCATTTAATAGTTACGACACACATTATTCAATGGTAATGAATTTTATTAATTCGGTCATCAATTCAATTAACGAGGGCATGGACACCATTAAATGCACTCCTAAAATATTGTACCCAAATATTTTGCACCTCTTCATACTTATATACGTCATTTTAAGCACGTATGTAAAAAAAAAAAATCACTGAAATACGCCCACCCGAAAAGAGATTATTTACACAGGAAAAACCCAATCATTCCCGAGGCGAATCACTCCTGTGATTCAGGATCTACCACAATCGCTGCTTACATCGAAGACGATAAATACGGAGTAAAAGTTGACCCGAACATTTTAGCCGATAGCTTATCCGTGTTTTATTTCTTCTTTCGCGAAATTATTACCCCGATGCTCCAGTATTACGGATTCGGTCAGTGGACTAGAGAGTAAATTCATCGGTCGCGAGCCTTAACTCACACTTGCTTCGCCGTCAGTGCTTGGACGAGGCAAGCTGGCCGCAAAATTCATTCGCACTGGCATCTCTCAACTGGTCGGTAAAAATATTGCGGATTGTTGTATCGCGTCTGTTACTTCTTCCTCGTATACGGAACTGACAGTTGGCGCGTTGCGTATAGAAAGACGAATTACTATAGAAGCAACTGTTATGACGACGTTGCATCCAACGCAGCGGCAGTGTGGTAGTGGTGATAATATTGTAGTAGTAGTAGTAGTAGTATCGGTTATCAATAATAATAAAGCAGGGCTAGCGGATAAGTAATATATCTCCAGGCATGAAGAACGATACTAGTATAACACCGGTGGTAGTTACGATCGGCTATTCGTTCTGGGACTCTATATTCTCACTTTTAGTGTACTTTTAAGGATTTGGACTTTAATCGAGTGAATTTTTAAGTATTAACTTGAGTGATAGAAATATTGTGCCCATGCGCTATTAAGAACTGACTTTTATCAAAATTAAGGTAAGTGCTTGTATTTAGTGTTCGGTTTTGTGACAGCTGGAGCTTCTAGATTTATGTTAATAATTGAATGGCTATTCAAGAGCAATGATCTTGACAGATTGGTAATCGATGAAAACTGTGGCATTTCCACTGTTCCAAGCATCGCATCTTTAATATTTTTAGTATGTATAAAGTGTCATGAACTATTTAGGGAGCGTTAAACGGGGTAAAGTGAATCAAAAATATAAATTTTTCGTTAATATTTTTTT
The DNA here is from genome assembly GCA_004143645.1 of Protaetia brevitarsis. Classification (NCBI taxonomy): domain Eukaryota; kingdom Metazoa; phylum Arthropoda; class Insecta; order Coleoptera; family Scarabaeidae; genus Protaetia; species Protaetia brevitarsis. Next base: position 39,314 of record RXPK01005263.1, on the reverse strand, counting down.
TTTATAACATTTGAAAAAAAAATAGTTTTCAAAAAAAAAATAATTAAAAGTTTGTTCATAAATTACTCAACATAATCTGCATCTGTTACTGCTACAGAATATGTTACCAATTTTTTCTTGGCCAAATCTTGATTCAGTTTACCCCATACATTGGGGTTAATATTTTTATAATATTCGAAAAAAATATTTTTCAAAAAAATAATTAAACGTTTGTTCATCAATTACTCAATATAATCTGCATTTATTATTGCTATCACCCTAAAAAAAAAATGTGGTAAAATTACCCCAAAAATAGATGGCAACTGGGCTACCGCCTATTTTTGGGGTAAATTTACACCTATAGGGGATTTTTCACATGCTTGTGGAATATTCCTTGAAAGTGTGGTAATTCTCCCTGGTAAATTTACACCTCTAAAGTAATATTCCCTAATGGAAAGGAATAATTTCAGGTAGATTTACCACACCTTCAAGGAATATTCCACCAAGCTTTTTACTTCTAAGCAAATTTCCCCAAGTGGGGGAAAATTACTTCTTTTATTGAAGTATTTTTCCATTAAAGTCGGTTTACCAGGCAAAATTACACCTAATTTGTGGTAACTGATGTTTACCCTCGTTTTGGTGTAATTTTACCTTAAATTTCATATGTTTTTTCACATACCAGTGAGGTAAATTTACCATCATTTTTTAGAGTATACAGAATAAATATGTTACCAATTTTTTCTTGGCCAAAGCGTGATTCAGTTTACCCCATACATTGGGGTTAATATTTTTATAACATTGTGTGTTATCGAATGGGGTATTTTTGGCACAGAAAAGGATTATTCGATGTATAGCAAATAGGAGGAGTGCACTTCCGCGGCGAGAATATTCCTGGTTCAAAAACAAGCCATTAGAACTTTATTAAGCCTTGACTCACGCGCCTCTTGTAGAAGTGTTTTTAAGGAACACAAAATCTTAACTTTTTCCGATGTTTATATCTATGAAGTTTCGTGTTTTGTTCACAAACATCGTGAGAGGAGTTCACAGTGTGACGCATAATTACAATACCAGAATATTTAATTATTTGTTACCACCAAGACATAGAACTGGAGTTTTTCAAAGGAATTTAATATATAACTAACAGCTTCTTGCGGGTTTCGCCGTGTGTCAAAACTTTCGCTCGACGTTTCGCTGTTCATACTGACAGCTTCTTCAGGATAACTGAACAGCAAGAAGCTGTTAGTTATAGTTACACCGGCCGTGAAAGCCTACGCAGTGGAATTTAATATACATGGGATGTAAGCTATATAATAAACTGCCTTGGAATATAAAAGCAGTTGATAACCTGAAAGGATTTCAAAAGCAAGTTAAATGCTATCTTTTGAATTTGAGCTGTTATTCAGTTGCCGATTTTCTTAATAATAATATTTAGTTTAATTTAAGTATTTCATTATTTTTGCTTGTATTCTGTTGACATATTTTATCATTGTCTTTTTTGTTTTATATTGTTTGAAATAAACATCTATCTATCTATCTATCTATCTATCTATCTATCTATACGTGTGTATTAGTAGCTACATATTTTCAAAAGGAAAAGTGCTAAAAAAAATCACTTAATTCAACAGGATTTCTCAATGTAAGCCGTGAATAATATTGCAATGTTGCAATAAAGCTGCAAGTTAGAGATATGTGAACGAAATATCCTTTAGGAGAGGAATTAAAGTCATAAAAAAACGATATAATACCGAAACACTGATGAATTTATTTGATTCTACGACTAACCACGATTATAATCAATTGTCGAACATGTCACGTCATGCCTTAATTGTACATAAATTATTATTTATATATTGCAATAAAATCACTAAAAATGCTGGACTAGGTATAATTTACATTCAATTAATAGTTGCTCAGATAAATAAGCGGCTGCTTACTTAAACTTTAATAGAGATATAATCAGATTTATCAAGATTTTACCTGAATTATTGCTTGTATAACTTTAATTTCATGATTTTATTAGCATTTATGGAGTAATAAAACATTTATCAAAATTCCTAAGATCAAAAAAAAATCAGACTGTGCTCAAAAGAGCATTTTCATCACAATATTCTACTAACATTTAGATCCTTTGTTTCCTATTGAAGAGAAAAACGTGTATCTTTTCAATTTTATTTACTCAAAACCGTTAGAACTAATTAGCACAGTATGCATTCTTTTTTAATTGCAATTACAACGAAATCTAAAATACAGCTTCTGTAGCAGCGGGCATCCTAACAACTTTGTTGAAAGTGCATTTTCTTATACCTGCATATATACATGCATGCTTAATCTCCGAATCATTATTCACTGTCACCTGTCATATTTACGGTAACACTTAAACATTATAGATTATAATGATTTTGCATATTCCAAAAAGAGTTTTGAGTTATAGTTGTCTATTATAGGAAGCACTTCGTGTTACATACTTACGTAAATAATTGAAACATATTTTTGACGCGTATATACAAAGTATACATTCGTATGTACAACTTGAGCACCAGAGTGTATAACCTCTTTGATTACGGCTGCACTTACATTATCTATTGCGCAGATGAGTCCAGTAAAAGTGTTACGAAAATACGGACACGAATCGCGTAATTTGGTAATTTATTGCTCCTAGTGATTTGCCGGGCAAAAATTTTAGTACATGCTGTCGTTTTAGGAATGCCTAAATGGGTATATTTGCATATCCTCAATTCGCGAATTATAATTTAATCATTAAAGTGGTTAAATCCATTTATAAATATGTCTAAGAATGTATAAAATTATAAGTTAGAAAGATATTATAACTGGATAATCGCTTTTTCATAGGAGTTAAAATAACCATTTTTATTACTTATAGTGCATGCAAATTGCACATTCACCCAAATCGTTGCTATAAATTATTTACAGATTCGAATCTCGTGAGTTTTCATTAAATATACGGTATTTTATTATGTTGTGCATTAAATGTATTTCGTGGGCTTCCCCCCGCTGGAGCTTTATGTGAAAGCGGAGATTATGAATGCGATCCTTAGACTGAAAGTCAACAACAACTTGTGATATCTCAAATTATTTTGAAAAGTTGAAAATCTCCATACCGAACAGGGACCAGGCACGTGGTGAGATCACTGCTTTTGATGATAACTGGTTCACGGACGGATCCAAATCCAGCCAGGGCACAGGAGTCGGTGTTTGTGGGCCCAGCCCTAATCAAAGGATATCCATAAGCCTGGAAAGCATACAACGGTCTTCCAAGCAGAGGTATTCGCCCTTACAGCCTGTGCAGAAATGATTGCAAAAGGGGCTACATGAGGAGGAAAATAAGTATAATGACCGACATCCAGACTGCTATCAAGGCAGTCTCGAACCCTGTAACTAGGTCAAAACTAGTAGACACTGCAAACAATCCCTCAATACACTGGCACGAGACTACACAGTGTCTCTGATTTGGGTGCCGGGACATGAGGATATAAAGGACAATGTAATAGCCGACGAACTAGCCAAGGAGGGCTCTAAAAGATACTTCATAGGTCCAAGGCCCGTATGTGGGATTACTAAGGACTCCGCAAGAAGGGAGATCTGGACCTGGTTAGATAAAGAAAGTACAACAGAAATGGAGGTCGACTGAAGGTCAATTCCATACTAAAGCGCTAATAGGGATGGGGATGCTAGATTCTCTGATAATCTACTCAGGCGCAGCAAGAAAGAAGCTAAAACCATTACTGGGCCGGTAACTGGACACTGTCCTCTGAAAAAGCATCTATACAACACAGTCGAGTAAGCGAACCGTGGCGCAGAAGATGCGAACTACAGGAGGAAACGAGTTTACATGTAATCTGCACATGTGAGGAATTGAAGGTACTCAGGCAGAAATATTTCGGCAAAGATCTATTGGAGCCCTTGAGGGTTCTCAAGTTTCCACTGGGCAAGGTACTGAGCTTTGTAGAGAACACCAAGCTGCTCAAGAAGTGGAAGTAAGAGAATTAATAAGGACGATACAATGAGCACCTAGCTCCTACCCAGACTATAGGTGCCCACCCCAACTAAATGAATGAATGAATGAATGTATCTATATTTTTACATTCAGAAAACGACAGTTGTTAAATTAACCAAATATTGCTCAATTTAACAATATTATGAGGTGAAATACGGTTAAAGCAGCAGATTTTGCTAGCTAAACAAAAATATCTTTGTTATCATTTTATGGTTAAACAAATATTTCAATTTTATTTTTAATACAATTATTTTTGTTGTGTTAAATAACAAAATTATATTAAACTAACTGTAGAATTGTTTTTTTCAACAATAATAATTGTTACAGCAAACTAATGAAAGAGGCATTCCATTTTGCTTTGCAAAGGCTATAGTTCAGGTGTCACGGTATTAAATTCTTATCAACTCATATGCTAATAATGTGGGGTGTAAAAAAACTATTTCTAAATAAATAGTTTTAAATACCGCAAACTATACTTTGAAAATGGAATATAAATGAGGATTTGATTCAAAAACATATTGATAAACATGTTGCCAGTTGCCTGTTTATGTTCGATCACTATAAAAGCATTTACTTGACCGCAAAATAATATTTTGAAGGTATACTCTCTACTCAGAAAAATATAATTGCTAAATAGCAAATGGCGTTATGTGAAAAGAAGTCCTTTCCAAATATTGCGCAAGAATATTGTCTTCTTCTGGCGTTGTTATCCTGGGTCATCCAGATAACATTCTTTTATCTAAACTTCAATCAGTTTTCCATCTATCTTAAATCCTCTGATGTGTGGTGATTTTATTTACATTGATAAGAGGAACAACATTTCTCAAGATAACCCATCTAGCAGATAAACAATTATCTGCGCTATTTCAACGTGATTATGATGAGGCGCTGAGGCATGCTTTGTATTGATAATTATCGGTTTTACTTGAAGTATATAATAGTTATTTATGTTAGAGTGCGGTAGGTGTCATTTACAGGGCGAGAAGTTAGTTTCAAAAGGAATCCAGCGCTGTTAATGACCTAACGCACCACATTTGTATTGGATTTTTTGGCTGAGCAAAATATTTAGAATAGGTATCTTATTTATATACTTAATAGGGCAATGTAACAGCCAGAATATGTGGATTGGTACCACTGCGTTTAGACAACTCAATTCAGTCAGAGTATACCGAGTAAGGACAATGGATGAGCCATAGGGGTCCAAATTTCTAAATCTAACTTTACTTCAAATAACAGCTTCCCAAAATGGCAGTTTGTTATTGTTTACGTTCGTATCTAAAAAATTAGTTTACTCATCCGTTTAATCTACATGATTTACTTGTTTTATTTATTTATTTTACGTATTTTATTAGTTTTGAATTACCCCTGTAGTTTTAAAAACATTTAATGAACCATGATATTCTTGTGTAAAAAGTAAGATCAGTGGCCAGTGGCCATAACATTTACATACTTTCTTTTATATTATATTGTTAGGTTTAAGTGAAATAAGTCAAATAACCGTGAAAGAAGACACTAATGGGTATCATGTTGTAGTGCCAGTCACTCTCGCAAGATAAATTTTGATGGTAAGGATGGTCGCAGTTTCTTGGGATTTCCGAATGAATCTAATATATATGACACGACAAGAATTAAGAAAGTGCAGGAATAAGAAGAACTATTGTCGTTGTGCAGAGATTCCTAGGTCACATTAAATCAATTTATTTGTTAGATACACATTTTAAGCTAGATTGCTATTTATCGCAGTAACTAACTTGATTCATTTTATGTTCACTTTTTAAAATAATGTGATTTTGGTTTGAACTGCATTTTACTGGTATAAATTTTAATCGCATTTATTCACATTATAGACAATTCAATATTATATAGTCTACGTTTGAACTCTATCCACTTGTGCACCCTCGGACATTATTGTTGACAAACCATTGCAGGGTCGGATGTTAGAAATAATGTAGTCGAATAAAAAGGAACATTCTTTGTATCGCACTGAACGATATAGTCATACCTCTTGAACCCTAATTAAAAATTGTTGTGTATTCGTGTAAGAAATTTGAAAGTCTCTTCCACCGAAACTGTTGCATTTTTATTAATTTATTTGAGAAAGAACCACAACATTTATTCCTGGAAGAATATTTTACACTATAAAGATATAAACAAAGATTATTTCACAAAAAGAAAGAATAAGAACATAATTATCGTAAAACACTTGCAAAGATATGTATCACTTAATCAAACACTATTTTACTGGAATCGTGTTTTTTATTACTATAAACTGTTTATAAATATTTGCAACAAAATCAGAATAAAAAACGCATAAATTTGCGTATTTTTTAATCTATTTTCTACTTCCTTTAAAATATAAATTATTCCACACGTTTAAAAATTCCCGGCAACAGCTTTACAAAATGGCAGCTGGCTTGAAGGTAATCAAAACGGACCACTAAAGAACAATGGATTTTTGTGAGCACATCCTTATTCTGTTATTACTGTTGATTCAGTTTTAGATCTATGTCAAAGTCGATTTTTAATGATGATTTTTCGTCAATAACAATTTCAAACAGCAATAAAAATACCGTAAATGTATTTTTTTTAACTAAATAAAGAATCAACATACTTTCTGTAGTGCATCAGCTGACAGGCAATGCTTTGTTTACAGTGACAAGGCCAAATATTATTTTGTATCACTGGGCTAGAAGCTTACAGTTTTGCGAGTATGAGTACGGTTTCGGTCCACAAAACCGTACTCATACTCGCAAACGAGTTTCTGGCCGTGTAATACACAAGTTTTTTGGACGACAAATCTTAATTTTGAATTGAAAATAGAAAAGAAACTTTGACACTAGGGAGTTGACAGTACATACCTTAGTATTTTGACGTTTCCGAAAATAAATCTTTTTCTGTAATTTTCTTTCTAGTTTAGTATCTATTTATCAATAATAAGGCAATGAAGACACCAGTTCATCTTAGCATGGTTGAACTGTACTTAATGACAATTTATAACGTCTGTCATATGGAATCTAGTGTGGCCAACCTTTAGTGCATTTGCTGCCTAGGCAGGCAAACTACCGTTTTTCCTGCCGCTTTGAAATACTGCAAAATTAGTGTTTCTGAACGGAGGCGCCAAAAAGAAATTTGACAGTTTCAATACTCGAATTACATCAAGCAAAAATCAGTGTCAATAATAAACACAACTGTTTTTACATAACCTATAATTATGGTATATAATTATATGTTGAATATTACAGTTTCCTATTATATCCCTAATATAAAATGATTTTTAATATGTATCAGATTATAGCATATTCACTACTTATTATTGCATCTATTCATGATCATACACGTCGTGTAAATGTTACTTATTGGTCAATTAAAATCTTTATGCAATAAGTTTATAGTAATACGCAGAACATTAATAACCTGCAACTGTATTTTAAATGTATATTAAATAAGTACTGCATTTGTATAGAGAGCATAGTAATTATAATTGGCAAGTCAAATTACACAGTATTGCAATTATAACTTATGGTTATAATTACATTGTCATTGTAAGTATGGAACTAATTACTTACTGTTTGCCCAACACTAGCGTGGGTTATTACAGCAGTGTTTTTCAACAGTAGCTTATGTAGATTACCACCATTTAATAATTTGCAACTCAATTGGCATATAGGCATGTACTCCATTAATCATTCATATCACACACTTACTTAATAACACTAGTTTACACCGAAAATGTACATTTGATGAGAGATAGATTTCCTTATGTATTTTCTTCCGCTGAATTCGAAAATCAAGGTTAATTTTTTTTTTATGGAACAGTTTTTGAGATATTGTAATTCTTTTAGTTTTTTGATCTTTTTTCACTTGACAAATCATATCTCGAGCTAGAAATGTCCGATTGGTTCGTTCTTGATACCCAAATGCAAGGTATTAAGATGACGAACAAATATGTATAATCGGATCTTTAAATGGGTAAAGCGTTCAAAATATATGATGAAAATAGGCATATTTTCAAAAAAATCATATTTTACTTGATTCTGTGCCGACAGAAAAGTACAAATCGTTAAAAAACGTCTGGTTTCTGTTCATGTACGTAAAATGATACTTTTACGTAAAACTAAGACCATCAGAAGAAAATCGACCGAAAAATGACAAAGTTATAAGCAATTGAGTGAATAAATTTGAAAGCAGTCCTACTGCATATTGGAAATGAAAAACCTTCTATCCCCATCGCTCATGCCATCAACACTAAAGAATCATACGCCACAATGGCCAGTTTGCTAAAATACATTCAATATGAGCATCAAACTGGAAAATATGTTCCGAATCTCAAAGTCGTCGCATGTTGTGTGGAATGCAGGGTGGATATACAAAATATGCTGCTTTTCTTTGCCTCTGGATAGTCTGCTCGTGAACATCATTATAGAAGAAAGACTGGCCAGAAAGGGAGAACGTCACAGTGGGCAAAGACAATATTAAATACGTGCCTCTTGTCAAAAAAGAAAATATAATCCTTCCAGCGTTGCACATTAAACTTGGCCTCATTAAAAATTTTGTGAAGGCCTTAGACAAGGAAGGCCAAGTAGTTTCCTATTTGAAAACCCTTTTCCCGCAACTTTCTTTAGCCAAAATCAAGGAAGGCATCTTCGATGGTCCACACGTAAAAAATTGTAAAAGGCACAGATTTTCCAAAATATTTTACACTGTTGAAAACGAGCTGAATTCATTTCAGCGGTTGTTACAAATTTTCTTCGGAACAATAAAAAGCCCTAACTACGAGGAAATTATTACCGATTTGCTGAAGAATTACAACAAGATGGGCTACGGAATGCCATTATATATTTCATTTCCTGGTTGTTTTCTATTTGAATTGTTTTTAACCATTTTACTATTTCTTACAGGTGTAAATATGTCCTCTAAAAAATCCATTTCTTGCATTCGCATTTAATTTCTTCCGAACAATCTTGGTGACCGTAAGTGACGAACACGGCGAGAGATTTCACCAACAAAATTAAGACCATTGAGCGCGCTATCAAGGATTTTGGGAGGAAGCATGTGGGAGACTATGTATGGTTTCTCACTAGAGAAACGGATCCAAAGCAACCGAAGACAAAGCAAGAGCCACAAACTATTTCTAACACACAAAAATGTCAAAGAAAATATTGCAAGCGTTTACACCCAATAAATTGTCCGAAAAAATAAAATATTCGGCAAATATCGGATTTGATTTATTCACTCAATTCTTATAACTTTGTCATTTTTCGGTCGATTTCTTCTGGTTGGTCTTAGTTCTTAAGTAAATATCATCTTTACGTACATGAACAGAAACCAGAACGTTTTTTTAACGATTTGTACTCTGTCGGCACAGAATCACTGTAAAATATGATTTTTTGAAAATGTGCCCTATTTTCATCGATATATTTGGAACCGCTTTACCCATTAAAGATCCGATTATACATATTTGTTCGTCATCTTAATACCCTTGCATTTGGGTACAAGAACGAACCAATCGGAAATTTTAGCTCGAGATAGATTGTCAGATGAAAAAAGGTCGAAAAAAATGAAAAAATTACAATATCCAAAAACTGTTCCATAAAGAAAAATTTAACTTTGATTTTCCGAATCAAGCGGAAGAAAGACATAAGGAAATCTCATCTTCATCAATGTACATGAAAAAAATTCATTTTGTAAACTAGTGTAATTATTAATATTTGAGATTATATCATGGTATTTGAATATTACTTAATTATATCTGTTTAGGTTACCTTAACTTACGCCCTAAGTCGGATTAAAACTTTTATAAGAGCAAATTCTCACATGCAAATATTTTCAAAAAAGACGTTTCAGATTACACTATTAAAGTGGTTAGCTTGATTTTTTTTTCAGTTACAGTAACTGAATTGAATGAGTGGCAAATCATTTCTAAAATGTACAGCGAATTTATTACAAGACTGCAAAAAAAAATGTATTGAGATCGGAAGTATAGCTATATAGATTAATATATAAAATATGTAATTTAGTTTTAAAAACTTTCTTCGTATATCGTGATCATATAAATATAAGTTGTGTATTGTTGGGAATTCAAATTGTCCTTCTTGATGTAATACACAATATACCTAAGGTGGTTTGCACATCAAGATGCCTCAACTTAATAGCCGTTATCCAATTTCTAATTCAAGCAGTATTTTTTTTTATTTTCTCTCTATTAATGTGTAATAACATTGTGCATGATGTAGCCACATGTAATACATAATTGTTTGTACATTAAATATTTCTGTAATATGGTTATTGTTTTATTGTAATCTTTTATTTGGAAATATCTTAATAATTTTAAAGTGATTGTTTGCAATTAAAAAGTAATTTTCTATTGCAGTAGTTGTTTTGAGAATTGTTAAGCTAATTTTATTGTTAATGTTAACAGAAACTGGTTTTGCAATACTTAAATTCTATGTTTGCCGATGATTATAAACAGAAATTCCATGTTTTTTTTTTTTAGATGTTCTTAAATATATTTAAAATGAACACCCAAGTAACAGTCACACACAATAGTTATATATAGTTTACTTTTGGGCTTGTCACTAACAAATTGCGTTTGTTTATAATAAACCAAGAAAATTTTTACAACTTAATCCGCAAAAATTTAACGCACCACTTATTATATTCGATTTATATAATTACAGTCAAAATTATCATACGATTTTGAAAAAACATATTAAGAATAGAATACACAAACAGAATTATTTCGATAATAACAATAAGTTTGACTTAAATGAATGTAGGAAATAAACAAAAATGAAAATATGAACTTCTTTAACAAAATCATGTAAAATGATCATATTATTACAACACAAAGATAACTTCTTTTGAACCGTATTTAGGTTATCAGTAACTAGTGTTACCACATCTGGCTGTTATTGTAGCCTGACATCGTCGTGGCATACTTTCAATAGAGATCTGATGTTCTTGAGGGATATCGTCCCATACGCGAAAAGACTTTGTCGCAGCTCGTCTAAGCTGTTAGGTTGTGGATGCTGACTTCTAATCCTCCGTCCCATTATGTCCCAAGGATGCTCGATTGGGTTCAGGTCTGGACTACAGGCTGGCCACTCGAGATTTGAATATTAACGTAATTTTAAATATTCAGTAACAATATGTGCCGCATTGGCCTCGCATTATCCTGCATAAGAATGAACCCATCGCCAATGTAAGGTGCAAAGGTATCACAAAAGGTTCTAAAATGTATGTTATGTATCGTTCAGAATTCAGACGTCCCACATCAACGTATAAAAAGTTCCGTACGAGCTGTTAAAGATATTCCACCCCATTACCATTTACTGAACCGCCTCCCTATAATGTGGTTTCTCGAATGTTACATGCGGAATATCTTTCATTGGCCTTCTGTACACTCTTGACGACGATCAGAACTTACAAGGCAAAACCTTGACTCATCCGTAAATAAACACCTTGCTCCCAATGATGATTCCCAATCCACATGCCTTCTTGCAAAAGCCAATCTGTTCTTCGGTGGTTTGCAGATAATCTGGACCAGTAGCTGCTGCCCAGGTCGTAAATTTGTGAGTACGAAGTCTCTCTTATGGTATCTTGACTAACAGCAGAGCCATGAACCGCGCTTAGTTGTATTTGGAGGCTTCGTGCAGTAGTGAACCGTTCCCTAAGTGCTCGAAGCATCAAAAATCGATCCTCCACCGCATTTGTAGCTCGTGGCCTGCCTTGCCACGTCGTCTAGCGTAATCGTTGGTCTCTACAAATCTGTGCAGAACCCTACCGACCGTTGTATGAGCCACGCCAAATCTTCTACCAAGTTCGCGATTTGTTAGTCCCTCATTGGACAAAGTTACAATTTGAACACATTCATCACGATTTAAATTTCGTTTAGCACGTTCCATCGCAAACATTAGTATCCACGAATGACAGTTATCTATCAATTGGTAAAACAATTAAAAAACAATGCCTATTTTATTTAGAATGAGGCTTGATTTACTTGAAAAACAAGCCCCTCATGAAAAGCTGCTATGATTCAAAATTAAATAAAGAATACAGACAAAAACCTACAAAAGACGTAAAATTAACAAATTATTATAACTAATATTAATGAATCGGAAAATATATAATATTTCTTGAAATAAAACCAAAAGTCAGAGTGGTGCGTTAATTTTGCGGTTAAGTGTATATATATTTGTTAAATTATCTCTTCTTGAAATTAGTATTACCGTTTAATTAATGTAAATTAACATTTGATTAAATCAGTGACAGCTCATGCATACGCCAATACGTCAAAGAGGCTGCTACAATGATCAAAGTTCTTCACATAACTCCGTAACTTGGGATATATCGCACGATATCATACGAACAACCTGAATCATTGTCGTAGCCTCCTAGGACAATGCAATTAACCAAAATTAATTTAAATGTTACTAATTATTAATGTCTACTTTCACATATACCTAATTAAACCTTGTAAATAGTACCGTCGATGTATGTTACACTTAAATTGGATGATGTGATAACCAACTAATGGGATCTTAGGTAAGATTCGAAATTTGAGATTTTCAATGCTCGATATGAATGATTAGGGATGATCAAATCTATGTTCACATGTCATTCTGACTGAATAACATATAATGCATGACTTCTGAGAAGAACTTTATTAATATTCCTAACAAGTTCTCTTATGTTTTTTTAATTTCTTGTATTTTAGGTCGTAAATATGGAAAAGAAACATGAATAACTACGTTTCGCTTTATTTTCAAAGCTTTTTCAAGTATAAAAAAGTATAAAATATCAATAGAGTAAATTATAAATATTTTTTTTTGTTTAATATTAATTAAACAAACAATTTTATTTATAATTTAATTATTATTAAAGAAAAAAATATAAAATATTCCTGCTTTTAAAACTGTAACAATTACAAGTAATTTTTTCCCAAGAAAATTTTTTCTCCTCAGGCAGGATTCGAACCTACATCCTCTCGCTTGCCGGGCGGGCGCTTTACCAATTAAGCTATTAGAGAACGGGGTTCGAGCGCTCTTATCGAACATATGTCGATATTAGGTCTTGAAAAGCCGGCAGTACGGCAAATATGCAAAGTATTAAAAACCATGCAGTATATTTTCTAATTTTTGAATTAGCCCTTCTTATCTTATACTTTTTCTATTATAGATTCTAATTGCAAATGCGATCCATCATGCTGGAAACTAGTTTTTGTTTATATATTTAAAATAGGCTGTTAAATTTTATTATACGTTATCTGTAATTGTTTGTAGTACGTTTTTATGTTATTTAGCAATTAATTTTATCGTTTTGAAACTCTGGCTATATGACTACGCTTAATGCATAATTAAATATTTAAAGGTAGATACTGTTATTTATTTACGATATGCCGAATGCATGCCTATTATCGTAAAAACATAATTAACTATTAACAAAACGATATTATACAAGAGTACTTAACACGTATTGCTGGTATGTGTTCAGATTCATGCTGCGGTAGGTAAATGCACATTTTTGTTTCAAATAATTCGACAGCCATACAACAATGCAAAAAATGGTCAATTATTAATTGAAAATTACCTTTATCTAGACATAAAAAATACTTATCTTATTTTGCTAATATCATTAATGTAGATATTAAATTTTTACTTTCATTTATGCCGTAAATAATACGCTTTTTAAGTTTTTCAAATAAGCTGTTTTATACATATATCAACGCTGCTAAACAAAAAAAAAAGCGTATCTGCTATATTACATAGTATATCAAGCTATAACTGTATTCGCTACGGCATCCACGTTTAAAGAGAAGTTATTAGTTGGCGCGCGCTACATAATTACATCAAAGTCTTTTTAAATGCTAATGAAGTCGCAAGTCTTGGCCTTGTGTTTTAACCCGAATCGGTAGGAATCTATAACTTCCTGATGGAAAATTCCCATTACAGAATTAGTTCTATACGAGTGCCAAGTAATAGTTTTCGAGCTTGCATTATACAGGGTGTATCAGATATAGAGGTAAATATAATAATATGTAGCAGCTGTAATCATATACAATCAATAAGTCTTAATGCACAGGGGGCTATCTGTAAGCATTAACGAGAAAAAAAATATTTTATAAATGCCGTGGGCTAGAGCCGCACCTGTGCCCAACCAAAATGTTGTCCCGAGTATACCCCTACATACCACTATCATTCAGCCATTACCGCTGTTAGTTTTGATGTGGATCGCCGCTTGGAGTGCAAGCCACTTCGAACATTTTATTTAAATTCTTCCCGTCTCGAAAAAACCGATCCTTTTCAGGACCATGCATGATTCATATAAAAAAAATCGAAGCTGGATGCATCGGCAAAAAGGCGCGAATGCATAATATAATAAAAAGACGTGTTTGCAAATTTTCTGTATCTACATTTAATTTCTGTGTAATTCGATTCAATTCATTTTGCGTTATTTGATTAAATAAATCCAAACAAAATAACACAGATTCATGTGGTACCGTTTATTAACAACTAATTCTCGATTCGTCAAAGCAAAAGAAAAATATTTACGATTTTTGTGACTCCTGAAGTCGTATATCCGGTGAAACTCGAACGTCTTATCAGGATATTAAAAATAATACTTTGTAGACTTAGTAGAATGCTCTTAACAAATAAGAAATGTTTATTTTATAAAAGGAAGAAATTTAAAATGCCTCAGTTTTGCTATTTTTACAAGGGCACACTGGCCGATTGCCCTTTATTTATTCAGAATGACCTTAAATTAACTTACGGCATACCATTAAGAATAATACTAAATGAGTGCAATGTATTTATACATAATACCACGTTTACGCGGTGCTTAACATGACGTTTCCTTGCATCAGGCCCGGACTAAAGAATTTTTGGCTCTAAATTTTACTTTTTTTTTATTTTTTAATGTTGCAATCCGATTTCGGCGGATTTGTGCCTTATATGTCGTGTAGTTAACACCCAAGCAACATTTACTTTTTTTATTTGATACACCCTGTATTGTCTTATAAATTGCCGACGGAGGGTTACATAGAGAAAAATGATTTGTTATAGCAATAAAATACATTAAGTCGTAGGTATTTATTTAAAGCATATACGAATTTGTGGGGAATGAAACGAAATATGTTGTACATACACATATGTATACTACCGGCCATTGAAGTTAGGACTAGTAAATTACAGCAAGTTTCCTGGAAAATATTGTTTACATTCAGCTTTGAGAAGGTCGCCCTACAGGTGCTCTGTTCCAAGTTGGGCAGACTTTCCTTACTCGTGTTCTCCAGCCCAGGTATTAAAGACATTGCGAAAAAAGTGTTTTGTGTTTTTTTTAAATTAGTACTAAGTTGTCCTAACTGGCAATGGCTGGTAGTGTAGGCTAATGGCATATTTATTTAATTCCATGCTTTGTTTTCTACTCTGCAAATCGAAATTGAAATCGTATACAATTAGCTTATGCAGAACACTATTTCAGCCAATGAATCTGAGATTATCTTAATTCCCTTATCTTTTCTGTCATGCATATGGATAAATATAAATGAAAGAAAAAGATTTACATGCAATCAATAATGGCGTTTGTTATACTATATGTTTCAAAATTGTATATTAAAAAAAAAGAAAACAAAATAGAAGTAGAAGAAACGTTTTTTTTTCTTGTTTTTGGACTTGTTAAAATATAGTAATGTTAAATATAAGATATATTGTTCTTAAATGTCTCTGAATGTTGTAGACCAATAAGGAAATTAAAGTGAACTAATAATAGGTTTATTTTGCAAATTGTTTCATTAATGGAACACATCTTTTCATTTATTTTTACTAGGCGCGAACTTAAAATGCATTTAAACTTTATATTTTCTTCTGTGTTAATAGTATTTTATTTCGTAGTATCATGTTTAAAAATGTTAACGAAGGGAAAGTCTTCTAATTTAGTACATGTTACGGAATTAAAACTGTATCTTATAATTATATACTCTGAGAAAAGAGATTGCATTAAATGAAGATTTATAACTTTGGTTTTCATCATGTTAAACAAGAAGAATACCTTTCTCTCAGAAAAGTGTTCTTTTAATTGAAAGTAGCGTGCTGTTTTGCCAGTTTTCTTCTTAAGTACATGCTTTTCGACGAAACGTAACCGTAATTCAGTGGAATGCACCTTAGTTTTGATTAAAATTTTATAATGTCTTTATTACTTCTGTTTAAGTAAGACAATCTACATTACATATTATATTGTTATTATTATGTACATATGTATTTAACAACATATTTTAGTTTCTTTGAAGTATATTATCATATTATTGAATTATAAACAGTATTTTAAATAAAAAAGCCGGATGTTTTGGTTTATTTGCGTGGACAAGCAGGTATACATTGATTTAAAACTTCTGCCTTTTAACGGAAAATGCATGCACCTGTATTCAAGCTGAGTGCTTTTTTACGCGAAAGTATTTTAGTTTTATTCATGTTCCCACGTGCATAAGTCTCAGATACACAAACAATAATGATCGAAAGTGAAAATATTTCGCGCGAGGTAAAAGAAATTTCAGAGATAATTGGAATCTTTTCAGTTAATGCTGATTTACTTATAAGCCAAGGAACTTTCCAGCAGTATATAATAATAATTTTAGGTACGTAACTAATAATTATTGGTAAAAAAATTAAAAAATATACACATTGCTTTATTTAATTATCAATAATTCGATTAAATTAACGACAAAAAAAAACTAACGACAAAAACTTATTTTGTTTTGTTAATTTAGTCCAAGCTGGTGAAATACGAGGGAAGGTGGCCGGCGCTTCGCAATACGTATCTATCATGAAAAACTGAAAAATCGCGAATATCTTACCATTCAATTTAAAAAAAATCAAGTTATCCATGATTTTAGAGTTCGAAAATTACAGAGCCCTATTTAATAATTCTGTAATGTAAACGCAACAATTTTAAAATAAAAGACGTGTGCTGTTTCATAATTAAGCGAAAATTGAAAACCGCATTTTTCTAACTTTCGTGATTTCCGGAGATATTTGCAAACACCGCAGACATTGCAAATGTCATTTTTTTCGAAAAAACGTCATGTAATTCGGAAACGGTACAACTTACCCCCAATGTATGCCTAACCTATTGTTATTTAAATTTAACAAGGAATCCAAAAATACAGTAATATACAAAGTGTTCCATTTAAAATAATAAAGTATCTACTTCCGGTACAACCGGAAGTCCGCCATTACTGAAACTAATTTTAAAATGTGTAAAATATGATTCGAGCCAACATTTCTTTGAAACATTTTTCCAAAAAAAGCAATAATAAATCGGCTATGGACCGTTGCATCTTAGGCTGGACACCCGGTATGTATATCAGGTAGAATATTTCAATCTGTCGCTACGAGCACGAAGTGACATGTAAATATGCATATTGTATCTATGAGGCATAAATGTGAACTCTACCCCATTGAAAATCCCAAGATTTTGTGCCAGAATCGGCATAGCCTATCTAGTGCCATCAGTGTATACTTCAAAAACAAGACGTGATAGAAACAAAAAACATCCACTGCTTACATATTGCAACTAATTGAAAACCATAATAGTAATCAGTTTTTCAGGTACGAAAATCGTGTCACACAGTGTTATTTAAATAAGCATCATCTTGTCTGGAAAAAATGGTTATGTTAAGGAGTTTGTTTAGGTACCGTCAACCTCCAGTATCTACACGGGAAAAACGACCTTGTGGTTTTCAACCATTTTTCATGCATTCGGTTACAAACTAAACACACTAAATTATTACTCGATTTAAGAATATTAAAAATATTCCTGTATTCAATCAAACAAATAATTTGGTTATATTAATTTAACCAAATATTTACATGGAAGTAAAAATAAATATCGCATTTTATTTTCGTATAGCAGTTTTCTCCCCATATAGTACAGCAGATGTGCAGGTATACTTATGTGTAGTAGAGAAATTGTCGCATAGATGGCGCATCTCGTATTTCATTCCAGTAACATATCATATTTCGCACAAAATAGGCTGGAAACTACGATCGTAACATACTAATTTGGTATATTTACCAGATCAACATCTGATAGCCATTGAAGGACGATTTCTTTAACGGCGCTGGAGTGCTAGGATGGTTACTGCGACCAACTCCCTATACTACTAGGATTTACAATATTCTAACGGTAAAGCGCTCCTAAGTGCATGGGCTTTTTTGGAGATAATTCATTTTCATTTCGATTAAGAATGATCACGGCATGTTGTTGTGTTTACGTTTACGTCTAAAATGAATAAATGTTATAAGAAAAGGAAAACCTCTTGAATCAAAATGCTGACGGTTTTCTGCTAATCATGCATATTTTCAGTTCAAAATAAAGAGGACTTGAATCAACTTAAAAGTATAAACTTTTTCAAACGAAAATATATTATTTCCGAAGAATATGCGTAATTTTTTAAAAATTATATTCCTTTTCAAGGAAATCACAAATCATGTTGGCCATATAGAAAAGGCAAAAACTGTTGGTTTAATGCAATTCCTTTTAAATGAAAAGGATATTTCTCTTAGTGTAGAAGAGTATAAGCAAATTATGTAATGTATAAGCAAAAGTTCGTTATAAAAAAAATGCTTTTCCATGTAGAAAAAAAATCATATTCCACTATTATTTTTAGTACCAACCATATAAAATTAATAACTGCCGATTTTTGAATATGTTATTGAACATATTGAAAATGTTGCAAAACAATTAAAATGTACAGGCAGGCAAAGAAGCACAAAGTCCCGCATGCCCCAATTTCCTATTTAATTTTAAATTCCATTCCAAAATTATGTCACGTATCCAATCGAAAAATGCTCGGAATATTAAGTACCCTTGCCCGATATAAAAGTAGTTTCTCGGCACATTAATTACGTATGTGAATATGTCCATATCCGCAACTCGAAGAAGAAAAGCGCGATCAATGCTCGCGATCTGGCCGGGTAAAATTTGTTTCGTCGGAATGTCTTTTTAACACTCACGCAATGCATAATATGTAATGATTTCCATATAAACCTGATGTTAATGTTAAACTTATGCGGTGCGCGTATGCGATCTTGCCAAGATAAATTAAATTAAAAAACCATATTGGAAGTGTATAAAAGAGCGTAATGTTGCGTAAACAGTTTAATGAGCGGGACAGTAAAAAGGAAATGGTCCGTAAAAACTATGACACAGATCCGTTTTACATTGCTTTTGCATGGCGAAAGGAATTCACTTTTATGCAAAGCAAGTGGAACGTTGTCAAAAATTAGATGTGCCTGCCAATTTACCTTTGTTTCAGAGTAACGTATCAAAGCCTACTAAGCAGCCAATAGAATCACAATCAGTGGTTTACACCAAGATTGAAAGTATCGCACAATATTTTTTTTTCTTCTTAGAATCGTAAACACATAAACACACCTACACTACACACTAAGATGTTTAATATTGCTTTTTAAATAATTGTCGAATAAATAAATAACGTAACGATGTAGACGTGCTGCATGCTGCTTTATAACCTAAAAATATGCAAAATGGAAATCGGAATGATACATACATACAATACATTATGTAATTATTAATGTAAACGAAATATAGCTCCTGTTACACGCCTATAATGTAGATATAAATTGATTTAATTATAAACTAGATATTTATTCAGCAGCCTTAGCAAAATAATAATATCTACATGTACAGCTATAGTTATCTACATTACTAAATGATTGATTACATATAATTACAACTCACCATTAAAAAATACAGAACGTTATTTTCCACATATCTTTAATTTAAATGTGCCTATTTAATTACCTGATATTAGATGCGATGTCACATTTGGAAATACATAATCGCTTCTTCAACACATCATAGGCAACTATAACCCTCCTTTAGCTGAAGCTTTATACATTTTCTCATAACTGCATTAAAATAATGTTCAAACGAGGCTTAAATTACTCTGTAACGAGAAAATCTCTGTTACTGTGGCTAAAGAGAACGACTAACGTTTGCATTGAACCAGCCAACAATAATACATGATGATTCATCAATAAGAAAACATTACAATAATTTGATTTATAACGATTGATATAAGTATGTGTAATATCCAATTATTGTTAAGATGGCACTGGCAGATGATTACATTAACGTAAATATTGTTGATTGCAGATATCAACGTCCTGATCAATTCAATAATATCCTTGTTAGATTGCATTATTTAAAGAGGTTCAATTGACACTTGTAAAAGTTATACCAATCATAAAGAAGTAGCGTTATATAAAATGCAATAAATAGTTTTTGGTATTTAATCAACAGTAAAGTGCTAATAGTTTTTAATTAAAGTTAAATTTAAAGTTTAAAGCCAAGCACTCGTATATAAAACAGAAACAGTGTCAAATTAATTGAGAAACACTTAACCGAAACATTTTTTTTTCCTTTCAATATGAAATGAAAATGGTTAATAAAGGAGGGCTACTTATAGTTTACTGGTGTAGTCGCTTATTTTCTTTGTTACTAATATCTTTCATTAATTTTAAGAACGGTTGTAGTTATACTAGCACTACCTTTATCGTGTTCAATTGAAGTTCTCCGATAAAAACTATGTACATATAACACTTACTACATATGTCAAATAATCACATTCACAAAATCATATTGTGCGGTGTTGTTTACTCATTTCGCAGATTTCCCATATAAAAGTTCCATCTGTTGTTTTTCCGAGAAATCCCTCAATTGTTGTGAATGGCATTGTTAAAAGAATATCAATTGATTTCCAGTAAACAATAGGAGGTCTGAATGTTTACGAGGTGGCAATATGCTTTCTGTGGAATTGCACACATGTTTGTGTATAATTAGATTGCTATTTCAAGAATTAAAGTAAGTGTGTACACGGCAATATGTGGGTCGTTGTTTTTAATTTAACTCTTTTATTTACCCCGAACAAAGAGGTACCTAGCCATCTGATGTTCCGTAAGGAGTGTAGAGTAACGGGTGAAGATTGTTTTCAAGTATTATGATATCTCGAACCTTTTCTTTATTTGATATATTTTATGGCAGAGGGGGTGAGACTTTGGGGCTCCCATGGAACTTTTAGCGAGTTTTTCTAAAATACCGAATATATAGACAAGTAGGCTCGCGATTATGTGACTACCGCGCTTTATGTGAAACGCTAGAATATGTGAACAAATACATTTTTTTAGCACATAAAAAAAGATCAAATATGTTTGTTGATAATATAAACATTTTAAATATGTATAAATACTTACATATATTGGTAGCTTATTTAGTCCGTTGTAAATGAAACACACCTCTTCATATAAATAATTTGGTTTTAATTAAAAGGAAGAAACGTTAATTACACTCACAAATCACAGCACAAACTTAACCTCTTTCTAACCTCCTATACAAACTGAGTGATGGATTAATTTCAGATTTGACAGTTGTGTATCTATTGTTTTACGTACCTAGGTTCGCGATTTTTGATGGTACTTTTTCTACATAAATATATTACCTATCTGAATTAACGAAATTTCCATTATGTGAACAATTTGAGCATGTGAATAACGTAGTGCGTTTTATTTAGTTCACATAATCGTGTGTTTATTGAGGTTTATTGTATTTAGAAATGGAAAAATGGAAATGCCGGATCGTGAGTTACTCTTCAGATATTAGAAGATATTTATCGTGTTTATTTAAATATTGCGTACGTATTGATTATATAAATTTACATTTTTTTTTGTATGCGTTAATTACGTTTGTAAAGAAAAAAGTTAACAATTCTGGGAAACATGTTATGAAAGCAACACTTTAAGTGTTTATACTTATACTATAGAAATTCCTGCAGTTCTTAAGTTATTTGAGACAAATATGTAAGAATGATGGAACGGCTAGCACCATAAAGACGATAAAGCAAAAGCCTGATACTCATCAGGTGGCACTCTGCTACCTGGGATAATGTTATATATTCATTTTAAACTTAAACATCTTTTTTTCAGTATGGAGATTCACAGTTACTAAATTTTGCCAAACAGCACATATAACAATAACATTGAAGTAAATATATATAAGTTACTAACTTATCAAACTTTGTCACAATTATTGTAATGTTTTATTGACAATTGTTCAGCGATTTACAACGGATATACTGCAGTCGTAATTAGTAACAAGAAGTAACATGTATTGTCCATTTCATTTTGTAAAGACTTTTGCTTCATATGTCATAATTTAATTGTGCAATAAGAGTTGTTTTAGCTATTTACACATTAATAAATAAAATTTAAATCCATTGGGTGTAATTAAGGATTTGCTACAATTATTATCCACTTTAGACAGGCGGTTAAGTAAATAATATTTTACTCGTTATAATTGGAGCAGCAACATTTCGCAAATTAACAATAATCTAATTACTGCAGAATACACATATACCTAGTACACTAAAAGATTGTTTAATTTTTGTTGGAAATTGTGCTCACCGTAAACTCATTAGCGAAATCTTGCCTTTCAAACACCTATTTATTGTTACTTATTAAGCAAATTAAAATAAATACCCTCTTTTTAACATAGCTGTTGTTTTAGCTGGTTTTTTGATATTGTTTCTTCATTTAACTCCTGGAAAATCTTGATTACAAATTACCTTTAATCCACCCTTAACGTTTAATTGTAAAATTTCTACTCTGCTTTTTGTTTGTTTAGGATCAATTCCAACACAGTTGGCAGCCATGTCGAGTATCCAAAGAAGCTAACATAAGAGAGTGTTGTCACTGTTGTCAACATCGTTGTATATTGACTTTAAGTGCACTTAAGGGGGCGTACAAACATAAAAAAATTCGTTTCTGTCAAATAGGTGCGAAATTAACAAGCTTTTGAAATGTAGATGGCGCAGCCTGTTTCAAAACTGTTTTGGCGAAAAATAATATATACATATATAACACATAGGATGTATCACGTGGTCAAGTCGAGTGAATCACAAGGTCGGGTGCTATTTTTAGTCATTTTGTGTATATGAGAGAGAAATTCCCTTTTTAGAGGGTAGCTAGAGGAAAAAAGTTTTGTTTTAGAGGAAATTATTACATGAAATATTACTATTATTATTGAATCAATAGAAATTAAAAAAAAAAAACTTTATTTTTATTGTTTCTTTTTTGTATTTTGTTTTTTGTATCGGTACACTTATTTCAATTTATTAAAAAAAGTTGATAAATTTATATTTACCGCCTAAAAAGCAGGAAATTTTCGTGTCGGCGCGACGCCGGGAATTGCCGATGAATGCAAGGCATATGAAGTTCGTATGTCATTTTTGAACATAAACAGATAAACATAACATAAATGAGCGTGAAATGGAATCAGAGTAATTTTTTTTTTGTAGGGAGAATTGAGAGTGCTCGAGACTTATCTGTGCTTGCCTATTTACTAGATTATTTATTTGTTTTATAGAAAAAGCGCTGTTGTAGGATATATCGATGAGAATACGTGGCAAATGTCCATGTTGGTTATATTATCTCTGTTACCAAAATGAAATAATTCTAGGAAAAACTTGAAGTGAGCCCAGCCACTCTGAGGATCGCACTGTTGTGTAAGTCTAATCTAAAAGGCACTTATTGCGAGTACAAACGCATACATTTTTGTCAAAAATAATACATGGAAAGGTGTTAAGCAACAATTATTATTATAGCTATTATTGCTAGAAAAGGTCAATCTTTTCGTGATATCGACGTGTTTTGTGCAGTGACATAACCTAAAAATGGCATCTTAAGAAATAAGAAAATGTAGTTTGCAAAGAAAAATATATATTCCACGTAAATCTGCAGCCATTCAAGATCCATATAGCCAATACTGCGGTTCTCAAAAAGGCTGAGCTCATCTCATATTTTTTCCCAATTTTATCTAGAATATTTTCCTCTGGAGAAAATACAATAATTTATATCGCGAGGAATATTGTGCAAATGACAATTGCACAATGACTTTTTTAAATTCAATTTAGTACTTTGGAGAGACATGGTTTGTCGTAAGGGTGTAAATAAAATATTAGAGAATTAATTGCTGGAGGAGATGGAACATATAGACAGAGGAGATAACTGATAAAAAGGTAGTGGTGGATATAATTAAATGATGGACAAGGCATCATTCGATTATTGATGATCATTAAATAACTCGATTTACTTGCTTGCCCGTAATTAAGTACCTATTTTTGAGTTTAGCACTTTCTGTATTATATTCTCTGACATGTATAAACTATATACCATTATTTTCTTTACTATATAAATATTTCCCAGATAACACAGTAAGCTTACGAATAAGCTTGGCCACTTGCCTTAACTTATCTTGTCCAGACAAACCTTAACAGTAAAAAGGTTAATGCAAGGTTGCGACAAGTTATATATCAAGGTACGGTGACTTCGTGTATTTTCCGGAGTGATTCGGCGTCAATCGTTTATCGAGTATTGATTTTTTTTTGTTTAACCGCCATTTCCGCTATTCTGTCATCGACCGCCATTATTTGTTGTGTCCAGTTGTGTTGTACGCGTTTGAGCTGTTTCAGTGTATAATAGTTTAAAACATCATTCATGGCAAAAGTAAGTATTACCTAATTTTATATCTTTTACTAGATATGCGTTGTTGCTTCAAGAATATCAATAGTTATTAATTCTAACCGATGAATTGAACTGTGTCTGCCCAATTGCCCCAACTATTGCATATAATTCTAACCTAATTTTCTAACACCATAAGCGCATAAGCCAATGCACTTAGTTTAAAAAGTTATAGTTTATATTTGCTAACTAGATAGCTTGTAGTATAATTTGATTTTATATAATTCAGAAATTATGAATAATTAAATTGTTTTGAGGTTTTTTCAGTTTTAATGACAGTGTAATAGAATTTTAAATAAATTCAAAATACACATATAAATTTAGTGTTATAATTAATAAGAATATTATATATATGTATTTGTATCTCTTATTTCAAGAAATCATTCTAATGTTATCAAATATTTTTTAGGAACCGATTACAGTAATGAGCGTCACCAAATTAAATTAAACCCAAGCGTAATGTGGAAGGTCTTAGAAGATTTTTCTTTCATAGCAGAGTGTTTAGAACTAAAATGGATACGGGTTTAAGGTTTGGCCCAACAGACTGCCACAATACAAGGCATTATATGGTAACTAATAAGGATTAAGAGGAGAATCAATTTCATAACTTATGAAATTCTTTTTCAGCGAATATAGAAGCTTCTATCATTAGTAAACCATCAAATAGTTGAAACTCTTCTTGGAGAAAAAAAGTTGGTGAGTAATTGATATTATTAAATTATTACCTGTTTTTTTAAGTCCGAAACCATGTTCATTTATTGAATTAATTCCAACAAAAATTTACAGATTCGATATTTGATATCAACCCATGGAAGGAACGTTAAGATGTTGACATAAAATCCTCTAAAAAGCCACCAGAGGACAATATTGTGGACAATCATTCTCTAACAGGAGAAAGCTTAAAAAACCCTTTCCAGAAGACTGAAATGCTTAAAATTATTTTTGGTGAGTATTTTATTTAATAACCACTAAGTATAGTAAAAATAAGATAGTTTGTATTTTGTAACGAGGGAAACAGTTACTTTTCATAATATCCACGACGACTTGTCAACTCTTGGAAAACTGATAGCCGTTTCCTTGTCTTCCCATCTCTGGTATTGTTTAATTTTTTTAATAGTTGTCGTTTTTTTATTACAGAGAATGCGCGCAACACGATTGGCAACGGAAATAGATTATAGTGTTGTTTCTATATAAATATAAAAACGCAATCTAAATATGTATATATAAATATGTAGAAGTTTTTTTTTTTATTATTAATACTGAAATTCTAATTTTATTTGAATGAATTTTACTTGATGCAAACAGATGTGATTTTGAAAACAATAAAATATTTTAGGAGACGATGGACGGCATCCGAAAATAATAAAAAGAACGCAAATTATATCTAATTTACTAAATTCTCTCGAGTTTTGTTTAGCAATAATTTTGTAAAAAACATTTTTGAAACACTTGGAAGTTACATACAGTTTTTTGTACGAAATTTATTTTGGTTCAGCTTGCTGGTTATATCTTCCTTAAATATTTTAGTAATTTTCAAAGTCACATGAAGAAGAGGTCATATACCCAACTCCTTTCCTTGACTATAGCCAAGCTTTTAGAGAAGCTTATACAAACCTTGATAAAAGCTTACAACAATCAAAACAAAATAGGAATTGGGTATTAATTTCTTCATTTTCTTGGTTTTTTAGGTCAAAATATGGAAATGTACATTAATAAGAGACGTTTCACTTTGATTTCAAAGCTTTTTCAAGTATACATATAAAATATAAATTGTAATGGTGTACACTTATAAGTAAATTGTTTAATAAATGATAAAATCATAATTCAAAATTCATAGAACAATGTTTTGTTTATTAAATAAAAAAATGTATACCATTTATAATTTATATTTTTACATATATCTTGAAAAAGCTCTTGAAATTAAAACGAAACGTCCTTAATGTACATTTCTATATTTTTATGACCTAGAAACCAAGAAAAAGAAGAAATTAATATCCAATTCCTATTTTGTTTTGATTGTTACATTTTATCAAGGTTTGTACAGGCTTTCTCTAAAGCTTGGCTCAACATTATCATTCCAACCTTGTCATATCGTTTTACAGACAAGCTTATGGGAACCTTGCCATGGTAACCTTATCACATGCTTTTACAGACAAGCTTAACCTGTAACCTTACTTGGGAAAAACCTTGTCCTGTGTCAACTAGCAAGCTTGTCATAACCTTGCAGTAAGCTTACACCCTTGCCATAACAAGCTTGCTGACAACCTTTTTCCCTTGTCGGAACAACGTTTAAAAAGGCTTGTATTAACCTTAAATTGTTATCTGGGTTGTATATACGCAGTTTTATTTTTATTTGTACAGTACAATTGTAGCTATGAGGAAAAATGAATGCTTTTATAACGAATTACCTTTCAATTGCAAATCATAAATAAATCATAAATTTTATAGGATGGCCCACTGTTTTACAAAATGCGTTTTCCTAAGTTTCTCCCAAATGAGTGAATATTTTTCAATTTTTCTTACACATACATAATATACAAAACGTAAGGATCATAATGACACTCTTCAACTGATTTTTTCTTCTTCGCCGTTATTCAATTACAGATCCTTTTCCTATTTCTTTATTATGATTAATGTGAAATACAGATTTATTTCATAACTTAAAACATAATTAAATATTCTCATTTTTCGAGAAACTGAGGAAATGAAAAATGCATTGTCCCCACCACTTTTTGCCCACCCTTAAATAGAAGCAAATATAACATTTTTTAATTCAATAAATGTAATTATAATACCAATAACTCTTTATTCTGTCAAAATCCGTTCAAACTTATTAACAATTATTTCATAACGGTTTAGTTTTACCAATTTATAGGTAGCTATTATATCTTAAATATATAAATAGAACATGTAAACAACAGTAATTCTTATTTTATTATTGATGAAGAATAGAATAGTAGAAACCTACAAAAATATATAATTAATATTCAGGATACTGTGCTTGTATATATGTACATAGATGATAATCTTGGGCAATTCTACCTACCACCTGCTCTGCATAATTATCGCGCTTTTCATTACGCATTGGACCGCATATACTAAATGAGGCAAGATGAATTTTACAGAATTATTCTACTAGCTTATATCACTACAAACGTTTTTATATTGTTATAATTGCAAGTAGCCCTTCCGTTCGCAATTCAGGTGATTTTTGTTGTAGATTAATATAACCTTTTACATTAATCAAACTCATAGATCGAATGTTGAAGGAAACTCAAGAACATCATATCCGACAGCATTAGAAAACATAATAAAGGAAATGACCTTTTCAATTTCTTTCGATATATTAATAACTGGCTTTGCCATTTCACTTTCAAAAGAATTCACTACATTATAGAATTAAATTACTTGATTTATGTTTGAGCCCAAAAGATATTGGTTTGCCTACTTGGCTAATGCTATGCGCCTCTAAAGTTATTTGGAATTTTGGTTTGGCGAATTATAGATCAAATAATACGAATGTAAATAGATTTCTTATCATATTAAGTATGCTATATACCAACTGTATCACAGCTCAAACTGTTTTACTATGAAATACTCATCATATTGTAAATGGATATTAGGATGACAAGCTCTCAATAACAAGATTCCAATACCGATGTGAAAGAAATGACGTAAAAAGTAATTAATAGTCGTGATGTTGCCGATTGCCGACATACTCGCAATTTTCTTTTTCTTGACTGAATGCAGGTTGTATGATCACGCTGACCGAGATTCGGTCAAGGTCAGTGTAGCACATTCGCAATCTTCCACTTTGTTATATAACCGGTCGTCTACCCGTTCACATAATATTCTCATTTCGCGCTTATGTTAATGTTGACGGTCGCCTCGAGATGAGACGGTCGATGAATAAACTGCACGCGCCGGAGAACGGGTTGTGGTCGCTGGCAGAGGCATGGCTTACAAAAAAATAAGTATGTTAAATATTTTCGCGAAAGAAGGACCTTAAACGTTGTTTTATAGCACCTACTTTTCGGTTTATCGATTTTTAAGTGTTACAGGAGGGCAAATACTCCAATGACTGCATTAATTGATATACCATTCAGAATTATATGCATATGGGCAAAGCGTTTAATTGAATTTTAGTTTTAGTATACAAAACATCCTGATTTCGAGGTTATACAATTTTTTTTGCAAAATAGGCTAAGTATATGAGGGGTAGGTAATAGCTGTTCTATTTCCTCAGTATCGTCGTCCGCAACTGATCCTTCTTCTATCTTGAGATGTTTTATGTGATTACAAACTACTTTGAAAATAAAAGGCGGTGAATAATTCCTGAACAAATAAATGTAGGTTAGAGCAGACATTTTCACAAACATTCGTCCGTCTTTATTAAATAATAACATAGATTCAAAACGTTATTTTGTAAAAGTAAAAATATACTTACTGCTGTGTACTGATGATTACCAGCATAAATGCAAAATGAATTTATAAAAAAATGGAAAAAATAATTTAGCTAGCTCAAAGGATAAAAATTTAAAAGGGCGTAAAAGTACTAATAATCTCAAGGTTATTTTCACAATTGAACTAATCATGAAAAATAAAATGTGGGCGTTTGAAAATTTGACTTTCTTTAAAATCCCCAAAGATTGAAATGGTGATTCAAAATAAAAGAACAGAAATTTTGAATGACGTTAATAATCATTAAATTATTTTTTATAAAAAAAAAAAACATTTAATTACACAATTAACACAGGAAAAAGCAAACCTTGGACTAAGAGTCCTGGCCAAAATCAAAACCTGCTTGGAATCTAATTTACTAAAGGACAATGCCTTCTAACAAACAAAAAAACAAATTTGTTCTAGAAGAAAATCCCTATTTCACAAAAATCCACGTGTCTCAAAATTTAAAACAACCTAAATTAGTTTAAACGTGGACAAAACAAGTATATAAAAATTGAAATTTAAAACACAAGCACAATGCTTCTTTCACCTAACCCGAGGTGATTAACTAAAAAGCTTAATTTGAGAACTAAGAAACGGAAAAATAAACTCTTTAAAACAAAAAAAAAAAACAGCCTTCTAGAACAAATATAAATAACAGATCTTATAACTAACTTGCGTACAACAAAAATTACAATAACCATTATTATTTAAGAGTTCCTTGAAGGATGATCAATTTAAACGAACAACATTTTAAAATCAAATGAATTTACAAAAAAAACAGCAAAGAAAAAAAAAATTAACTGTACTTACACGACATCGTTCACGTAACTGAGCCTCTGGGTTAACACGGGTCGCATATTATATATAAATTTACAATTGCGTGCGCTCGCAACGCAGAATTCGTTTAAGAAAATTCTAGAATATTACATTGAACAATATATACAGTACTGGTGAACGCAAAATATACAACTGAATAATTAAATAATCAACAACTGAACAATTAAAATAAATTTAATAATCAAATCAATTAACAAAAACTTTTCAAAATAAAATATTAAAACTGTGGAAACTCTTTCGTGACATTGATAAAGATAATTTGGAATTAATAAAAATACAAATTTGAATTTTCGAAACCCGGGGTGCTAGTTCACAGCATTACGTTTAATACCGGTTGGCACCCCGTTGTTAAATGCGTAACCAGTGAATATATGTCACAAACCGACACCAACGTAGGACACGCCATTTTCACAGTCGCTCAGAAATTTCAAACTGCGGAAAACACAAAGATATGTCACGAATAGTTCTTGAACAGCACCAGATCAAGGATATGTGATGTATTTATTATTAGGTTACATCTCAGATACATCACTAAATGTAGCTAGCGCCAACGTATGCGCAGTTCAGTTCAGATAACATTTAGGATACATACATTTATGTAACATTTACGTATCTAAGTTACATAGCACTGTCACAGTATATTACTCTATATTAGTACTCTGGCACTGTTCCTTAAATGATACTTAGGAGAGATGTAACAAGACACATGTGTGTTTACTGGGTAATATATAGTACCAGTAAAATAGTTAGGGCAGTTCTGTCGCAAAATCCAAAAATGTTTACACAGGGAGCCTCAATTCACATTTTATCGCCTCTACTTTTACATTTGCCGCGGCCCCATTTGAGGTTTTATGATTGCGTTAATGGTAATATAACAGACATGGCCACGTCTCCCTGTGATTTATTATTAACGGTTAGGTTGGGATCATGATCTTATAGCAATTTTAGGAGCAACAACGGGTATCAAGTAAAAAATATAGAATTCGGTAGTGCTTTACTTTTGCCTGAGAGATATTTTAATTTGAATGTTTTAAACTAACTAAAACTGAAACAAATGATACAAGCACACAATAACCCTAATTCTCCGCCAAAATTTTTAGTGATTTCAACGTAAAAATAACTTTTTGATGTAATACAAAATGGTAAGTTACACCGAGAAAAAAAGATGTGTTAGATTCAACCAATAATTGGTTCACTCAACAAAATTTGATATCTATAAATATGCTCAAACCAACCGGAATGTTTAAATCAATTACGCAAATTAGTTGCACCAGTGTTTTGAATCAATCTACAATTGTGGGTTCATCCAATAATCTTAATGTGAATTAAAATAAATGTTTGTTCAAATTCAGTTAAAGTAAATGATTGTTTGATAATTAACATATATAATTCAACTAAAATATGCGTTTTCCTTCAGTGAGGTTACTATTTTGCAATAAATTTAAAGGTGCTGATTTAAACGAAAACTGGTTGAGTATAATGCAAAATTCAAAATTAATAATTTTTGTTGTGCCAACATTTTCATTTTTCTGCAGTGTAATCTTATTTTAAAGTTGAAGTTACTAAGAATAATTGCGGGAAATTAAATTTGGCTATTTAGGGAAATAATGGCGCTCGATGACAAGATGGCGGTTAAGTTAAACAAAAACAAATCAATAGAGTCAATCGACGTACGACTGGAGCCGAATCACTCCGGAAATATAGGAGGCTACCGCAAATGATATCAACGTTTTCATTGAGGAGGTTCTGTGAATGAATCTTTTGTCGTAAATGCTGCGGCGACACCTTCCCTAATAGCCAAATTTAAATTTACTGCCACTATTTTTTAGTAACTTCAACGTAAAGGCGTTAAAATAACTTATCAACGCAGTATACAAATAGTTGGTAATTTTATATTTCCAAATGCGTTGAGTTACTAAGATAATAATATAGGCGAATTTAAATTTGGCTATGTGGCTTGTCCCGATGTTCACACTGTTACACTTGTTGCCGTAAATAACATTGCCACAACATTTTTTACTGTCAAGCTTGTCGTCGACAACCCAAAAGTCGGGCAAGTGAGAAACGCCCATTTGGCGTTTTATGATTGGTCGATGATAGTCCCGGCTTCCCAGGTAACATGATGACGTAAAACTGACGTTTAATCGACGTCTATAATGACATTATTACGTGATAATGACGTCTACTAACGTTCATTTACGTCATTCATGCTACCTGGGTTCGACGAAGCGCGGGGACGATTATACTTTTGCGGTCAGCTGCCCCCGAAGGGGACCAGCTTAAATAACCTATACACATATATTTATATTGCTATTGTTTAGTTGTTATATAATTTCAAATTGCCCGCCATTCGGAGGAGTTTGAGAATGATGGTGGATAACAGAGTTTCTAACCTCTCGAGATAGTTTGGCAATCGTTTGTACATGTAATATACGCATGTCATCGTTGTTCGAAACAATAATGGTTTTTGTTCTACGTAGACTTTCTGTGTAATCATACCGTATACTGCTAAATTTGGTAACACATCAACATCAAGGTTATTTTTTTTTACAAACTGATATGTCATATAAATGCAATGAAGTTTATGTCAGCGACAAAAGCACTAAGAAACTTGGATTCTCGTACTTGCGTGTTCCAGCGAGTGCTTTCAACCAGGAAAGGTGCACCGAGACAAGTGAACTTGTGGGACATCCCCGGCGACTCGCTTCCACCAGGGACACTCATATAGCACCCCTACTGCAGAACACGACGTGACCGTGCCATAGACGACAGGTAGAATCTAGTGCGCTTACCAGAATAAAAACGCAGACCAGCAATGGCTGCACCCAAAAAAGGCCGACAGTTTTACCAGTATTCTTTTCCTTACGTTATCCTTTTTAAATTTGGCTTTGTGAGCTCAAACTTAATTTTAGAATAGAATAAATGATTTAAGGGCGCGTAATAGGGCAATGGAATCTCTGAAAATAAACTGTTAAAATAATGAAATGTGCTATCATACTAATACTACCTAGTGGAACTATGAAGAATAATAAACTATAAATATAGAATTAGCTGCTATGTTTTGGCACACTTCCTATATAGTCGTCTCTTGGAAGATCTCTACATCATTAACAAAAATATATATACAACCTAGCCATTAATAATAACTTCTTTTTCTTATCGTCTCAACGGATAAGCGGTATAATCTATAAAATCAGCAACAACAAAATACCATAACACCAACGATGATAACAATAATCCAAATACAAAAAAAGGTGTATAATAGCGGATTAGAAATCTGAATTTATACCGATTATAAAGTATCATCCATGAACACTTTACAAAGTAAAGATGACAAATTAGTGATATAAATGTAGGAAGCAGAGACTTCCATTTTACCTTACTCACCCTGGCCGAACTATGCCAAGCATCTAGTTCAACAGTAGTGCACATTCATTTGTTGCAGCAACAACAAATGAATATCTTACTTTTATAATTACTCAGACAAGAAACGGAACAATACCCTAAGTCACAAAATTTACAAAACTGATGAACTAAAATACTTGAAATTATATAAGGTCTCTCTCGACACTTAGCAAAATACGAACTTGAGGAATATAATCAAATAGATTATAATGATGGACAGAATCCGGCTTTGCACTTTCTCCATATCTTTTTAAAGAATGTATGTATGAAACTAGCCAATGTCAATAACATATGTCTTAAATATTTCATTCCATTCAAAAGAACGGCGTTGGATTGATTTAAATTTGTTAGAATATTGAAGAATAAGACTTTAATTTGAGACTTTTCTGTCCTAGAATCAATGTTAAGTAAAAAGAGCCTTGAAGAACAGGATGTAAGAGGAGAAAATCCTTTTTTTAAATACTTCTGTTTTAATTTCTTCTTTCAAATTTATTTTAACCGTTATTACCTTAAACATATACACATCTAAAGGTAGGTAACACATAACATATAAATAACGATGACAAACTCAATTAACACACAAGAATACAACTAGATAACTAAAAATAAATTAACACATAAAGCGAATAATAACTAAAAGTATATCTAAGTATATTTTACGTTATACCACTAAAAATACCAAACTGCCGAAAAAACTAAACAATCACCAAACAACAGTACAGAAAGACATATATTATCCCATCATAGTTCGTAACGCCGATCCAATAACATCCTCGAAAGCTGATAATTCATAATAAAATGAAAGTTCGAAATTGTCCTTGGATTATGATTAATGATATCGTGAATTAGTAACCAAATGCCATCAGCTATACTCCAGATATCTGTACCTGATGAATTATACCTATGTTATATATACAGTATATATAGATAAATGAGTAACTACATTAAAATAAAATAACTAGTATCCATATGTTATAAGCCTCACGGTACAACTTACCTACTCCAATAAAGAATATAGTTCAATAAACTTTTAGGTGTTGAAGCTTAACCAAGAATTAGCGAACCCTTCATATAATGAATACATCTTATCATCTGTATCTATAGATATAGACTCTGTTAATGGACAGAAACAAAATTAATCGTATGTACCGTTTCATCTAAATACAGTGTGCAACGTACGTATCCTGTCCACTTTAAACTACGTAGCTGCTCCTAAATAAAACTATTTAATGGCTTTAATTTATGTCAATTCTCATTACAACCAAAAAATGTCTGACCTCCTCTCCTCTCGATGTTGATTTCAATAGATAATTTTCGCTAGACCACAAGTTTAGAATTTGTGAAAGAATGTCTTTTATTTAAAATTTGCGAATTAAATACGTACAGAAGCTGAAAATATCTTCAACAAACTGGTTTGGGTGCAATCGTTGATCGAAACGATAATGTTTATTATATTACAAGGATTTTAAGTATATATTCATAACATTTTGAACTGATTAATTTTGAAAACATATTTCCAAGTCTACCGACCTCAAAACATGATCATTCGAAGACAAATAACTGAACCACTTATGATTTTCAAGAGCATATATTGTATTGAAACACATAACTCTAGATGCATTCGACCGTAATGAACGGTCTCAACCCATTTCTCGAAACCATATTGTTTCAACTAGATATTGTAAATCATGCCATAATCTGCCATACCTATTTATCGAAAAAACACCACAATGTTCAGCCAAAAATACAATAAACCCCAATTCATATGATTTACTCATATAAATATAGTATTCAAATTCTCTAAACACTAAATTTGCTATGGATCGCCAAGGCGATGGATGAAGATAATAATTTAGTTTTTTTTCACTAGTGTATAATCGATAAGTAGCGGTAACACTTTCTAAATCCTTAATAATCTTATTATTTTTTTCCATCATATCCATATTGTAAGACGTAGTCTGCATTTACATTTTTATGGAAAAGTAAGTAAAATATTGTTATATTCATAATAGTTACTACAATGTATTATACATAGTTTTTAAACTCACATATCTGTAATCATCAATCGTGATCTGTGCTTTAATTATCTTTATTATATATAGTATATAACAAAAAAACTACCGGAAATTACAAATGGTTAAGAGTGATTATAGACCTCTAGAAGTGTTTAATATCTAATCTCGGATTTAACAGACTGAAATACCTAACTCAATATCATGCTTCCGAGACAAGCCAAATATAATAAGAATATAATGATCATATGCATTATTTAATCATCTATGCACTTTAAAATTAAATGTTTAACAGCAATTCGACTATGGAACCTGTATCTAGATGGAAGTATTGTTGCTTTTAGGAATTTGATAAACATTATTTCCTGTGCAAGTATAAGATTCATTAGATAGAATTCATCTTACATACGGCACTAGTTTTCTAAATTCGAAGCTTTATCTTGAATCTATAACAAAAATTAGATTTATTCCTATATATAACTCGTCAATCTAGACAAACTAACTATACTTTCACAAGGTTACTGTTACTTTATTTAACAAAAAAAAAAAACACATAAAATTATTATTCAGAATTGTCCTTTCGATCTAAGTTTAAAATTACAAGGATAAAAATAAATATAAACCATTCATATTTCGCTCTAAACTGCCAACATCAATATATGACATGTTTGCTAATCAATATAGTTTAAGTAATTAATACCGGGTTCTGAATTCTCGATGTTTTATTACTGTTATGGCTATACAACGAAATGACATACCCATCAATAGTAATGAAATAAAAACACTTTTTACCATTGTTTTTTCCTTATTCCACATAGCCTTTCTAAATTTTGTCTGTTTCAGTCTCCTAAGTTCCCGCGTTAAGATACAAGTTATCGATATGTCAAGATATTAATAGATCATAATACCCATAGCGCATACCATTAACGTATAGCGGCACCGACGTAGAGGATAAAAAGAATGGGCTCCATTATTTAACCTTGCGGAATAGTCATTCTGGTAATTAACGACATCTTCAACATGACTAATCTGAAAAATCCACCCTCCGCAGAAAAGGCTATACTTACCATGGATCCCCTCAATATGCCTAAACTTGCTTCAGATCCAGTTTCAGGGGAACCAATATAATTGGAAATAGTATGCGATCACCTG
This sequence comes from Protaetia brevitarsis, assembly GCA_004143645.1. Taxonomy (NCBI): domain Eukaryota; kingdom Metazoa; phylum Arthropoda; class Insecta; order Coleoptera; family Scarabaeidae; genus Protaetia; species Protaetia brevitarsis. Next base: position 2,874 of record RXPK01005263.1, on the reverse strand, counting down.
TCTGCCCGATTATTAACTCAGCAATCTCTCATTTAATAAACCGAATAGGTGTAGAGGACTCAGATTAATTTCTTACTCTTTTACTTTATGATTAAACCAGTCAAATATTTACTGGTGAAATTGGATAACACCCACTGATCAATGAAATAAATTACACCCCACCATTTATAAAAAAACAGCAGATTAAGAAAACTAACAGCTAGCCACTACGTAATTTATACGAGCTAACCCAGAAACAATTTTAACAAAACCCGAAACCCGATTTTCTTAACATAAAATCATAGTAAATAGGAAAATTGCCGAACACACGCATACGAGTAAAGTAGTGCATTTTAAAGCAGATACGCTTAAGAAATTCTTGAAAGTAGAGATAATCCATAAAAAATGGGGCCTTAAATATTTAATAGACCAAGAGATCTACGGAACACAACCCAAAGATGTATAACACCATATTTAATCAGATTTATTGAAACAACAAATTCTGAAATACGATAGGCACTTAATTGGAAAAAGGAAAAAAACGACTAACTTAAACCGCTATGAATATGAAAAATCCAAGAAAACTAGGACAATTCTAAGAAGTGAGTATACAATACACAAAGCCAAAGTGCTAAGATTCTACAATCGAAAACAATACATATAGCCTTAACAGATAATATAAGAATGGCATCCAATATAAGGGTGAAGCAACCAACACCAATAAATCAAAGGGTTACCATCAATGATTCGTCAAGTATGATTTACAATTAATGATTAAGAGATCCAGGAAGAGAAAGAGGAAGCAAATAAAATCTGATAGCAAACAAGAGAAGTTGCATAATTGCCCAGTCAGAATCACTACAGGGTAGCAGATGATGATTACAAATAGGCAAAAACCAAAAATATATTTAGGAAAAATGCTCAAATAGACATTATGTAAAACCAGTGTTATACCACGCAGAAGAGAAGAATATTTGTTTCCCAATTAATTTTTTGGCAAATATTGACTATAACCAATTTAAAGCAAGCTGTGGTAAAGAATTGTGAAACCTTTACTCTCGATATTTTTAATTGCGAAAAAAACATCTACTTTTGTTTGTTTTTCTGTTAGTGAAGAGAAACTGGCTTTAATGAAGAAGCTGCCTTATAGTTCGAAGACGTCCCAAAATACAAATCAGTGTTTTTCAGGAGGATATAACTACAGCCTTCCTCATATTATTCGTCGAACTATGTTAATGTTTTACCGTGCCCACTCGTTCGCCAGATTTAAACCCCATTGGACATGTGCGGGATATCATGGGGAGGAGACTCTCCACTTTGCACCATCCTTCACAGACTCTGGCACAGTTAATCTACGAAGTTCAAGTTGTTTGGAACGAGGTGTCACAAGCAAATATTGACCATCTCATTTTATCGATGTCGGATGTCGAGAGCTCAGCTATGGGCTCGCTAAACACATTGTTATTTTTTTATTAACTACATGATTAAATAAAATTCGTTGCAAATTCATTTTATTTCGTTTCATTATTAGATGTGTTAACCCTATCAAAGTGCATAAAAATATCAATCTATATCACTGAGTATATGAAGGCGGTTCAAACTGATAAAACAGAAACTTGTTATCAAAACTCATTATAAACCCGCCTACAAAATATTTCATAGGTGACCTCTATGTTATGCCACGAGCTGTTCTGTTTGTTTTTGGTGACCCCAAACGAGAGCGATAACATCAAAAGATTTCGACATATGTTTGTTTTAATAAGCACATATTCGTATGCGGATTTTATGTTAAATCATTTCCTTTCCGGGATAAAAGTGATGTAATCTAATGTCTGTACTGGTGCTGTTTATTTCTCTTAAAGTAATGATAATCGAGAGTAGTAGTATTGTTATCACTGGCTGATAGTCTAGTGGTTTGCGCGCTTGGCTATCAGTACGGAGTCCGGAGTTCAAATCTCACTCTGGTCAATGACGAAAATCGTTTTTTTTCGGGTTTGCAATGTTGATTAGGAGGGAGATGTGGCTATAACAATAACTAGACTAGTTGGTTTAGTTAAAAATCGCCTTAAAGGATGACCTCGCAGGGGCTGTAGAGCGTCTAGGCACCAAAGTAATGATATATAAAACCCTGGATCAAACCGATCATTAGGTATTTATGCAGTAGAAACAAAGGCAATAAGCCGAAAGGAGGAGGAAAATCTAAAAATAATGGAGAGAAAAATAATGCGAACAATAGTGGTCCAGATATAACAGAAGATGGAGAAGCAACAATGAAAAGAAGCGTACAGATAGAAGTTGAACTTAGCGGCGAAAACGTTGTAAGATACTTTAAAGCAAAGAGAATACAATGGATAGAATTAGTGATGAAAAAATCAGCATCATAAAATAATCGAGAATATTTTTCGCAATGGCAATTACTTTAGAACGAACTTTATGACTTTATGTAGGTCTGGTTTATAACATCATAGATACGTATGTAAGAAGCATACATGCATAGAAAGAAAAATATTTCTTTGTCACGAACTAGACAAGCTACAATGTAAGATTGTACATCTTTCAATCACTTGTTCATCACTTTTTTCCTCGTACTTTTCAGAATCTCAGACGTTTTCAATGAGGTCATTTAACCCAACGGGATCAATCACTTCTCTCCATTTTGACTGGGAAGTAGCAAGCTCGCTTTTACATGAGTGCTTTAATACTTTCAGGATACGAACTACGAAGGCAACCTTTCCAGCTCGCTCAGATGTCAATCTATTTCTCTTCGCTGAATGTATTGAAACTTCTTGCTGCAGCAGTACTTGCAGTTGGCATACTTAAAATTTTACTCCCTTTCCACCAAAGTTTCAATCAACGAATCTAATGGTTACTATACGGATCTCCAGTAGTTGAGAA
>RXPK01005262.1:0-49904 GCA_004143645.1 Protaetia brevitarsis | reverse complement strand
AGGTTATACAGTTCAGAAGAACAACATTCAAACATTAACTTTTGAAGTATACAGGGTGACTCAAGAGAAAAAGTACACAACTAAAGTTGTTGAAAATTAAATGGAACACCCTGTATATTTGACCATCTGTGATAGTACAGACTAAATAAAGACAAGTTGGTGTTATGTTTCTTATGCCTTAATTCACAAACTCGTTACGAAGATAATTAACTATACTTCAGAATATAGACTAAAATTGAAAGAGGCCATGCCTGTCATGCATATTTAAGCTAGAGAATTTAAGCTGTACTTATTTTTTTAACTTAAAGCATTAGACTTGATATAAAATAAAAGCAATGCAAAAAATTAAATACAGGGAGAACAAAAACATTACTTTTAGATTTTCCTCTATCTTTAAAAAGGCAAGTAATTCTTTCTATTTAAATGAATACACCTCTGTATTTATTACTATTAGATTCTATTTTAATAACGGTCAATATTAAAATGCTTCCTATACCTATCTGTTATAGTGTTCTTAGTAATTCAATAATATTCTTTTTCAAATATAAATTCCTAGCCATATTTTTTTTTTTGAAGTAGGGCTTGACAAATTACTGCTGTTTTAATTATTCATTCATAAATAGACGATAAAATCAGTCTAACTTTTCAACTGGCTTTTCCTACATACTAGTTAAAAGTCATAACTAAGTAAACTTCAGAAATGTACTTTATTAAAACCGATAAAGTGATATGTTAAAAACTGCTAAACTTTTAAAAAATGTTCAAAATGATAGCCATCATTTTCAATGTAGAGGCGTATTCTTTTTTGAAATGAATCTTTAACATTACTCAAAACATTTGGTGTGTAGATGGAAACGCTATTCTTATTCACTCTTTTGTATTGTCGGGTGTGGTTGGTGGTATGTCATAAACAATATTTTTAATATATTCCCATAAAAAAAATCTGGGTTCGTTAGATCTGGAGATCTTGCTGACCAATTCTGTGGACCTCTAATTACAACCAAAGTCTTTGTCGAATATTAATTGGTATATTTTCAAAGTACTGCTAAGTTATATTTTATAAATTGTAGAAACATGACACCATTCAAGTGACCATCAAAAAAGTATGGCCCTATCACGTGCTTTCTAACTAACCCGCCCCACACATTAGCAGACCATCGATGTTGACGATTTAGGGTTCAGTTGATTCATCCAAAAATATCACATAATCGAGAAAATTTTCGTCATCTCCTAACTTTTCTAGAACCCATAAACAAAATTCAAGCCGCCGATCATAATCTACTTCCAAAAGTTCTTGATGCAATTGTATGTGGTATGGGAAAAATTGGTTCATCTTTATAATTCTTCTGATCCCTCTGCTTATCCCTGTAATTTCATTTATTCTTCGCTGACTTGTTGCGGATTTTCAGCAAGAGATTCGATAACTAAGATATTACTTCCTTCATTTCCGGTAATCGGTTTTCGTCGTTCTGTTTTCTTATAACACACACTCCTGTACTTCGAAATACTTGCAGCAAATTTTCTAAAGAACGCTTATCGGGATGGCGTCTGTAAGGATATTTTTGCGCATAAATCCTTGATGCTAGCAAACAATTTTCTTCACACTCTCCAATTTTTTAAATCATATCAATCCTTTCTGCTTGAGGGTAATTTCTCATTGTAAATAATTAAAATCGTGTATAATGAATCATAGCGATACTTTTGTCTAAGCCTACTTTTGAAAAAGAATTGATAGAAATTATTGTTTGAAATAGAAAATTCTAAATTACTAAGAAACTATAACAGATAGGTATTGGAAGCATTAATACAATCTTAAAGACCGTTAAAATTAGAATCTAAATAAGGTAATAAGTACAGGGTGTTTCATTTAAAATAAGAAAGCCTTTAAAGATAGCGAAAATTAAAGGTATGTTTTTGTTCACCCTGTATAATTTTTTGCATTACTTTTATTTTATTATCAAATGTAATGCTTTAGTTAAGAAAAATAATATAGTTTAAAATATCTAGCTTAAATATGCATGACAGGCATGCCTCTTAAATTTTGGTCTACATTTTGAAGAATAGTTAATTATCTCGTAAACGAGTTGAGTTGGATATAAGAAACCTAACTCCAACTTGCCTTTATTTAGTCTGTACTATCAAAATATGTCATAATATACAGAGTGTTCCATTTAATTTTTCACAACTGTGTAATTTTTCTTTGAGTCACCCTGTATACTTCAAAATAATTTTGAAATGTGGTCATTCTGAACCTGCATAATCCTTAACCAAAAAAAAAAGATTTAAAATATAAAATAGTGCGTCCTTGGCTGCTTTTCCGGTCGTTTTATGTTCTTCGATGTGTTCGATAGATGTGATATTTTTACATACATACGTTTTAATGTGTTCACGTCCATCTTTTTAATCAGTTTAAATTATTTTTTCAAAGAATTTTTTCTCTCAATGTATCAAAACTTCGACGCATTATTTTAGAAAAAAAACGAATATTGACGTTTTATTGCCCGATGATGGTTAATTACGGAAACATGTCCCAATAAAATATTAAATAAAAGAGGATTGGAACACGAATTTCGCTTTTTATTTAATTTAATTTCAATTTATATACACCGATCCCCCGGGACACTTTATACTTACACTTTACACTAATTGAAAATATGTTACCACTTTTTTTTATATAAACCGACGCGAATGTAGTGGCCCACCTGTATAATAGATGAATAACGTATCTCAACAATATATATCGTTTGCTATCTTATAAAATGTACGGTGAGTCTGGGTAAGTTTTCTTTTGTATAACAAATATAGCTTCATAAAGCTTAAGGATGAAAAAAAATAATTTTGATGAAAAATATGATTCTTTACGCCATAGTGCGGTGGAGAGCTGGTGTAGGCGCAAGATCTACTAACCACAACTGACTGCTTTATTGATATCTGTTAAGAAAATTAAAAATATTCAGCTTATTATTTTTTTTTACAATGATCGCCAATATTATTCGCAAAACTCTGTATACATAATTCTATATTTGGAGCTGTTCAATGTCGACGAATATCCTTCAAACATCTACTAATAAAGTCGTTTCTATTGTTGTCTGTCACATATCAGCATATGCCTTTAGTTACGAAGTCTTAATAAATTGATTTATTTTTATTATTAGAAACGCAAAACCGAATATAAGCTGTAATGTTAATTTAACGAGCGTATATAAGATATTTGCCCTATGATGTCAAGACACATCAAGCAATTAAAGCGTTAACAAATCAACAAATATTTGGCGCCCGACAAGTAGTTATTGTGTTAAGGTAGACACACACCAGAGTATTATAATCACTAGCTGTATATAATTTCTAATTTAAAGTTGACATTGATGTAGGTAATAAAGTAATAAACCTGTTGTTAAAACTAAATACTTTTAGAATCAAATTGTGTTATAGTGAATAATGCATCGTGCTATTCTATCAAAGTAGGAAAAATGTCAACTGCGTGAAGAGAAGAATACTTTAATTAATTATTGTTTCAGAAGAAATTCTGGGACTATCTAAAAAATTCGTAAATTAAAGTCTAACATCCTATGTAATCGATGTGATAGCAGCAGATACTATACACTATTAATAGTTTCTAGTAAAATTACATGTAAAATTGTTGGTAAAAAGTTGCCTATGATTAGACTAATGGCAAATTTACTTCATAAAGTAAAATTTTCACATTCCAGTAAATTTCATAAGCTGTTGTATTTTTCAAACACTATTCGGTACAACATATATGTAACATCCATATATTGTATATTTACCAAACAATCAACTAATTTACAAGTCTACTAAGTAAAAATATTAAGGAAGAGAATACTTAATACACGTATAAATAATATACATTGTGCTGATAAAATTGCTTTGCAAGAGTGATTTACTGTTGCAACTTCATTTTTTTTCTTGCGGCATACCATATTCTGAATCAAAGTAGATTTGCCATTATGTAAACTAAGTAAAACGGACGCTGGTGCTGTTCGCATAATCGGATTAATCACATAGTAGAAACTTCATTAGTTAGATAGTACACATAAATACATAAATGTTTATAATATTTATGTATTTAAAACGTTTATATTATACAGCATACATTGTAACTTAATAATACTTTTCATTTGCAGTAGAATTCCGATTATCCGAGTCCAGTTTATTCGAGCCTCCGCGTTATCCGAACGATGAAACTATTAGTGGGTTCCGTATTATACGGGCTCGCCTACATTTCATCCGAGTTATTCGAGAAATTCATTTTAAATAACAAAAAAGAAATAGTTATTTGTATCACTAAGCCAGAAACTATAGTTTTGCGAGTACGAATACTCGCAAAAGAGTTTCTGGCCGTGTGATGCATAATGTTTTTTGGGCCGACAAATCTTAATTTTGAATTGAAAATAGAAAAGAAATTTTGACACTAGGGAGTTGACAGTACAAGTTGGCACACATGTTACTACCTTAGTATATTTCGTCGTTTCCGAGAATAAATTTTTCTGTAATTTTCTTTCTAGATTAATATATTTATCAATAATAAGTGCAATGAAGACTTAGTTTATCTCAGCATGGTTGAACAGACTTAATGACAATTTATTACACTCGTTGTCATGTGGATCTAGTGTGGCCAACTTTAGTTTTGCCTGCACACTGTAAAAAATTACAGTAATTTTGCAATGGTAAATCAGGAATATTACATTAATAACGTTGTGAATTTACCACAATAAATCATGTAAATTTTGTTTTACATGTTTTTCTAGGATATTTAACATGGAACAGAAATTTCGGTAAATTTATAGCTTTTTCATGTAAGTTAAGATTAACAAAAATCAAAAGAAAATACAGGAAAAACATGTACAATTTTGATATTTACTCTCAAAATTTACTTAAATGTGGAAATTGACATTTTTTTGGGGATTTAGTGCCTTTAAAGTAAGTTTAACTAGTGAACTGTTAATTTTTGCTGTAAAAATATGAGGATCTTTTATATTTATTTGTTGTTACTTGAATTTTCGGGTAACAACGGTAGATATCATGGAAAATACGAAAGTCATACGCCGAATGTGATTGGTTATTGGATTATTTATCTGTGCGCGTAGGTAATTTATTCGTTTGTCGAACTTATTAATTGGCTCAATGATATCAACGTGGTAATGTAATAGTGATCCGTCAACAAACAATCGTAGGTTTCGCGTACGTGTTCATTCTTGATCCCTGGTTGAGCGTTCAGTATGATATATTAGGTGCTATAAAGAATTAGTGAAGTTGCTTGCTGTTCATTATAAAAATACATATGAAAATTACTTCAGTGTTCGGTAAATATAGAGTTCGTATAAATATTACATACGAATTTCACAGTACAATCTTTGAAAACACATCAGCATGTGAAATTTACTAGATGGTAGAAATTTTAACCTTATGAAGTAAATTACCTGTAAAATTGTAGCACCTTGGTTACAACGATTTGCAGTGAATTTTACTGCAACTTTTTTTACAGTGTAGGCAGGAAAACGGTAGTTTTCTTGCCGCTTTGAAGTACTGCAAAATGAGTGTTTCTGGACGGAGGCGCAAAAAAACTATTTGTCGTTGCGTCGTGATTGTTTTGACTATGTAGGTGTTTATTTTAATTCCGGGAACCTCCCAACTTGACCATTCTCCTTTAATGCAAGGATGTATGAACATACATATTTTCCTTTATTTTCGTATTGTAGTTTCATTGTCGTATAGTTTCTTGAGACAGTTATATGTGTTTATTTTTTGTTTTTTGAGAAAATATTGCAGACGTTACAACCGAAAAAGCGTAAATTGCGTTGTTACAGTAAAGGACAAAATAGATGCGTTAAATATCAAAGCTATAGCGGAAGAATACGATGTAGACAAAGTTACAGTAGGAGATTGGAGACGAAACCGCAACAAACTTGAACAATGGCATAATCTGCAAGCTTCGGGATCTTATAAACGAAAATCTATAAAATCAAGTGACTACGAAGAAGTTGGCGACAGTTTGTACTTATGGTTCACTCAACAGAGGAGCAAAGGAATTCCTTTATCCGGTCCCATATTGAAGGAAAAAGGATTATCGTTTTGTAAATAAATTAATGATGCTACCTCGAACTGCAATACAGGTGTTTTTACAGCAAGCGACGGTTGGCTAGATTGCTGGAAGAAAAAGCATGGAATTCGCGAACTTAACATTTGTCGTGAGAAACTTTCATCCGATAACACTTGCATTAAAAAATTTAGAGATCATATTAATAAATTATTAGAAAAAGGTTACACTAAAGATCAAAACTACAATTGCGATGAGACTGGTTTAAATTTTGAAATGATACTAGCAAAAGGTCTAGCTGCCGAACAGGAAGCTTCAGCTCCTGGATACAAGCCCAGCAAGGAGAGGTTGACTGTATTCTGGATTCTGGATTGTTGGTTGGGAAGGGTGGCTAGCCACGCGCACTTAGGCTGCTCTAACCGGGCCCATTGTGCTACCTTCTCTAGGCGGGGTCACTCACCCGTAGCCTACTCGAACCAACCCAAGCGAAGAATGAACTCGAGCAGTGCAGATGTGAGGTGCCGCCAAAGCAGACTATACTGGGCCAGAACTCTCCCAGGCTGGAGCCTCTAAGTAAGCGCCGGACAGTCACATAAGATGTGCTCCAGCGTCTCGTCCTCTAAGTAACATGCACGGCAGAGTGGGCTGCTAGTCAGTCTTATGCGGTGCATGTGTTTATTAAGTTTGCAGTGACCAGTCAATAGCCCTACAACTTGACGTAGTTTACTGCGAGAGAGCTGCAGACGGTATCTTGCTGTCCTGGACGACAGGCTGGGGATGGCTTTGCGTGTCTAACAGCAGGTGGTTATGGATGCAAATCTCTCCTCGTGTAGAATAGTGATCCATTGGTTTATTAGGCTATTGAGTGTAGCTGAAGAAATGAGAAGAACAGGCTCCGGTCCCATGTAAGGAGAACACAAACCCCGTCTCGCCAATCGATCGGCAGCCTCGTTTCCCAGATAGGTTGACTTAATGGCTTGCAGTAATGCCTCTGGAAGAGACAAGCTTCGTTTAATGTGCATTGGAAAATCTGAAAGCCACGAGCTTTCAAAAACCCTGTCGAAGAGGCTTTGCCCGTTTGCTACAAAAATCAGAAAAGCGCCTGGATGAACACAGAATTGTTTAAGAATTGGTTTTGTGATGAATTTGTGCCCACTGTAAAAACATTTTTGAAAACGAACGGTCATCCGATTAAGGCAGTGTTGGTTCATCCGAATGAAGCACATTTGAAAAGTGGAAATATTACGGTTACATTTCTTCCAACAAATGCTACTCCCTTGATCCAGCCTATAGATCAAGGAGTGCTTGAAAATATAAAGAGGAACTACAGACTTTCTCTTCCACAGCAAGCTCTAGAGAAAAGTTAAACTGATGATTTAGTTAAAGTCATGAAAGAGATTAATCTAAAACATGTTGTTTATTTGTTGATATTGAAAATTAAATCAAAGGCAAATTCGTGTTCCAATCCTTTTTATTATATTATCTTATTGCGACATGATACACGAATTTCCCTTTGATTTAATTTTCAATATCAACATATATATTACACCAATCCCCTGGGACACTATAGACTATGTTGTTTATTGGCTGAGTGAAAGTTGGAATGAAGGTAAACGTTCATGTGCATTTTCATTTACGTTACTTACTAACACATTACTTTGTATGATAATTGTAGAAACAGTCTTTAGGATGTAGCCCTACATCACACTTAATATAACTACAATTGCATTTTTTGTGACAAGCACCACACTTCCTTTGATTTTCTTGATACTTTATCAAATGGTCTGTACCATCGTAACGTGAATGTTCATGTGCATTTGCACTTACATGAACAGGTCCTCTCTTAGTGGTTTTTTTTAAACGTTTTTAGAATGCCTAGAGTTACGCTTCTTTGAAATGCTAGATGGTCTCGTTTACGGCCGTCTTCTCTATATAACAGCCACGCATTCTGTAGAGCCATATCAATGCAGTGAATACTGACACGATATAAACTTAGGTTCTGATCAGGGCGATCCGTTTCACCCATATTTTGGTTATATATCTTTATAAGGTTTCGTTGCTGAACATAGACGTGTTTCTTTAGTTTTTGAGAAAATCTTTTCACTATTCCTGAAGGAAGAACGCCGCTGTGGTTGGAAGCAATAGTGACAGTGCTATTGTCATGCCATTTATAAATCAATATGTTGTCCTCTGTAGCAACAATATGCTCAAAGTGTCCACAGGGGAAAGAACTAGGAGAAAATGATTTTTCCTAGTTCTTTCCCCTTTAGTCACCAGTTCGATTTTCTCTAATTGTTCCAGTTCCTTTTATTTGCCTGTTAGCTAATTCGGAAAGCAGTGGAAAAGTGGTAAAAAAGTTATTAAACACTAAATGAAACGGCAACTTTCCTTTGTTAGCTACTAAAGTATGACAAAATTTGAGAACTGTATTTGCTTGTAACACAAAATTCGTTACATCTGTCTTTTGGGATAGAGATGAGCCTTGATATGGATCAAACCATTCTATATATCCAAACTTCATTGAACTACCCATATTTTATAACCCCACCGTATTGGTTTGCCGCATATAAATTGTTTTGATCCATGTCGCCCTTAATAAGGGACGCTATGGTACTCTTCACATAGTGCCATCTCAATAAATGTTCGGTCAATTTGTTGAAAATTGGTCTTAGTTTCGAAAATTTGTCGTTGATATCTAAATTTAGATTGTCGTTAGAATGTATATTTTGCATTATATATGAAAATCTGTTCCGAGGGATTGCAGAATATACTATTTTATTGGCAATGTCATCCGAATTTTCCCAGCACATAGATGTTCTTGGCATTACATTATAACCGCTGAGAAGCAAGATTCCTATAAAACACTTTATCTCCTTTGATATTATATCACTGGGTCGTCCGTGTTGCGATGCGTGTAAATTACTATACTTTAGTATTGTTTCAATGAGATTATCATCGAAAAAATAAGTACAGTATTCTAAAGGCGTCAAACGGTTCTTTGGTCCATTTATAGGAGCAAAAAGGCTGAAGCTTAGACTTCAAATCCGCTTGCTTCCATCGCAGAGGTATTCTGACGTAACATTTTCTGCAGTGTAGCCAAAGGAATATTATCTTCGTCGTCTGTATCGTTTTGTTCCGGATTTACAACTTCTGCTGGTCCACGAAGTTGACTGCCTAGTAAATTATGGACAGCCACTTCATCTTCAGACCCAGAATTTTCGTCTGTTATTTCAGCATTTGCATTTTCGGGGGAAAATATAACTACCTCATTTGATATTGTGGATATATCCTCTAAAAGGTCAATTTCTTTCAATATTTCATGGAGCTTCAATGGGCGTTTATAATAACTATGAAAGAAATCATTTGCTATATAGGACATGCATATGCATAAGACACACGATGTGTGTATTACCAGGGTCCTTTAAAAAGGACGCCTATATATATTGTAAACTTGCAGCCATGGCAAACGCATTTTCACTTGATATACGAATATACATAAACAATGGAATATTATAAAATACTGTTGTTGAGTAAGTGAAATCACAATTTAGATAACAGAAAAGTTACCTCCAATTATCCATATTTAGTATTACACCAACAATAGAAACTTTTTACTACTTTTCTTCACAGATGCCTAACAACCGGCAACGGTTACATTTTGAAAACCAATATTCCAGTCTACACACTCAAATTGTATAAGCGCCATCTACATTTTTACATCCCAACTATTTTTATACAGATTTCTACTAAATAGTTAACTTTACATTATTTTCATCGTCAATCGATCAAATCAAATAGTGTTGAGTTTTAGTGTTTTGTTATTTGCCGAATTAACCCACATCATGCCATGGTCCTTTTAAAAGTTTTAGTAAAGTTAACTATTTAGTAGTTCCCTGCATATAAATTTTCGCTTCACCTGCCGTGCTCATTACCCATGTTAATAAATTTTAAATAACGTTGAAGTAGATACATAGGACTTGCTTGTATGTATTTATTGCATAATGTGTACCTATACGTTCATTATTTATTTATAAAAAATTGCGAATATGTGCTTTTTATCATTTTTGTTTATCTTCATACTTTTCGAAATTGCAAACAAATGTTATTGTTGATTTTGCATTATCTATGCACAAAATTTTAGTTCCCGAATTTATATTCTGCATTTAATTATGATAAAAGTTGTGTGTAGGATATAAAAGTAGTATGGTCTTGCAGTATAGTAGTATTACAACAATTGTTCAGGATGCAGAAATACGTATTCGTGTGTGTTGCTTGTAAGTAAATAATACATTGCACCCCTTCATTTGTATATTTATTCGAAACTATTGCAGTGCTATGCGCTTGGCATTATACTAATGCAAAAGATTGCCTGATAGCTTGTACAAGAGAAATGAAGCCAGTGTGCGCCGAAAATCAAAATGGTGAAGTAGAAACGTTTCCAAATGCTTGCTTTTTGGTTGTACGACAATGTGAGGAGCCTCAATCTAGTAAGTATCGTTGCACAAGTATCTACAAAGTCGTATATCTACTTGTATTTAGCTATAGAGGGTGTCCAAGATAAGAGCCCTATGCATTTCGTAAACGGTGAAAGAAAGGTGGTTAAATTAGAGAAAAGTTGCGCAATTATGTGAGCAACAAAATTGTGTTGAGAAATTTAAAATATTGTGAATAGTTTTTGAGATATTTTGTGAGTGGTACACGCGTACATGTCAGAAGCAGTGTGGAATTTCCTACGAGAATTTTATGGACGGATGAAACTAGATTTACCAACAATGGTTTATTTAATAGACATAACCGTCACTATTTGGCAATTTTAAATCTCCATTTAAAAAGAGAATCTAGACTCCAAGTCCGCTTCGGTTTTAACGTATGGTGTGAAATATTAGGCAACCACTTAATCGGTCCTATCATTTTCGCACATACACTTACATCAGAAGCAAACAGTTTAAACAGTTTTCTACTTATAACTGTATAATGTGTAAAAATAAACTTAGCAGACCTGACATTACAGAAAAGGTAGTAAAAGACGATTATTTTCGACTTCAACTATTGCTAGTCACGGCCTTCTCTAAGAAAAGAAATTTTTCACTTATAACTTTGTTATTTTTGAAAACAACAGCCTTAAGCCTTATATCACAGAAAAGAGAAACATTATCTCTACTTAAGGATCCCCTTTTCGCTGTTGATGTGTATTTAAACAAATGAAGTTGAAGATAGTCCCAAATGTACGAAACGTTGTATTGTGTTTTTATAACACCATATGATAAAGAAAAAAAAGTTGCCTTAAAAAGATTTTTTCCGTTTTCCGTTATATTTTAAATAACCGCACTTGACAAGAAATAAGAATTTTACGATTTTCATTTTGTTTTTTAAGGGGAGGTTTACATATATATGACGGAAAAGTTCAAAAACTTTGAGCTTTTTTTTTCAGACAAAGGAAGAGATATACGAAATGCGGCTTTTTGTTAATAAATATATTAAAACTGGAACATTAAAAAAAATATATTTTTTTTTATGATAAGACCACTATAGCGTTCGCTATTTGTATCTAGGTAGCAATGTGCACAAAAAAACACAGTTAAACTGCGTAAACTCTAGCATGCGCAAAAGTGATCTGAAATTGAAAATAAGAAGAAGAGTTAGAAATATATTAAATTTGTTGGAGGTTATACCAAAATTTAACCAGATAAGTCGAAACCAAACAATGTGGTAGGTACCTAGACTTTGATTTTATTATTTTCTATTTCTTTTTTGTGTGTATGACTAGATATAAAAATGTGGAATATTGCAAATTTTAGTATATTATAGGTATAACCTGCAATAAAAACGGTTTACATTAATAAAACAAAAGAATTAAGTAGATATATTGAACATTTAAAGAACTAGAACTTACGCAGATTTGAAAAATCATGTTTCGAGAAAAACGGGTCCAAAGTTTCGCAGTAAATTTTTTTACAAATAATTCAACATACACTTAGTCAGCTCTTCCAGCACCATACATTAATCCTTCTTCTTCTTCACATTTCTGCATTTGCAAAATTTGTTGCTTCTCTTTAGAAAACACAGCGAGTTTTGCAGCGCTGGACACACTCTGCTCTGCTCGTTGTATGCGCTGACGATCAGAATTGACGACGAATTTTTTGGCATTAAGTCCTACTGCAATTCCCAACGCATTCATTATTTGTAATACAGAAAAGTAACCTTCATTGAATAAATTTGCGGCAATGTAGGTAGCAAGTTGAATTGTTTGTGAGTCGCAGTGTAAATCTACTGGAGCTAGTTTTACACACATGAATTAAACGAGTCGTTTCAGTTTTTGACAATTTTTTCCAATGCATCTTTGCAATAAATCACTGTAGAAAAAACTTCATAAATGGCTAATTTTTAAATTAGGCTAATAACATCTTGATTTTTTTTTTTGTAAAAAAGGGTCATGTTTGAATGAAGCAAGCTCAACCTTGGCTTCTGCAATGCGCCACTTATACAGGTGTCTATACCTTTTGGACAATAAATGTGTCGTGGATCCGCGTCGGTTGAATATTTATAATGAAATGTAGCCCAAATAGCTGCCTTCATTTTTTATGCAGAATCTGGATGTTGTCTAATTGCCAGTTCATAGTACACTACTGTTAAATTATCAATAACTTTGTCAGTCAGTTTACCAGCGACCTTTCCTCAAAGTCCACCCATTCTGTTTTGTACAGCTTCAACGCATTTTCTTTTTTTTTCTTGGACAATAACATCTTCGTCTTGCTAAAAATCACAAATTACTTAAAAAGTTATCTTGTCTCAGTCACCTATCCGAAATCGTGCGAAAAATTCCTTTTATGGCATGGCATCAACTTTCATTTTTCCTGTGCTACTCTGATGATCCGTAGTGCGGTTACCTTTGCCATCATATTCCGCCGTACCTTGCTCTAGTTTCCTATTGGCGCAATTTTGACAAAGTGTTCATAGCAAGTAATATCTATAACTTTCTTCCTGTACTTTCCAATTAAAGTAGCTCTATCAAATAACGATGAAAAACCTAGTTTTTTCATGAGCCGTGTCTGAGATATTGTATAGACGTAATGGCTCATTTCCTGCTTTAATACTTTTTCCTTCTTCTTTCACGGCTTTGTTTTGAACTAATTCAAAAACGGCTTTCGATGCAATATGAAAATTATCGGCAAAACCATAGTAAATAGGGCTACTGGAGAACTACTCGAACACTTTTTTAAATAAATTGGCGTCTTAATTAAAGTTATTGGAAGTTTTGGATTGGTGGTATTATGAAATATAAAAGAACATATTTTCTGGTTAATTTTTAATTAAAGTTTATCTATATTTTTTTTTCCAACTTCACACCAAACACTGAATTAGAAAAAGTAATCTCAGAAATATACAATGCCACAAATACATCCGCGGCCATAAATGGTGAACCCTTTAGTAATTCTAGGAAATACGGTTCTACGAAACTGTATTTATTTGTTACCTTTAATGGCTTTCTAAGAAATTTAGTGTAAGTAAGTGCATCTGCAATAAATTGATACATTTTATGGTAGTTTTCTAAAGCCTGAGAAAGTGTGTTTTAAACAAAAGAAATATTGTTCGATCAGTTTCTTCAAATATGCGTTTTTATTTCGGATCTAATTGCAATATAAATAGCTACTCTGTCGTTTATTTGTGAGCGCGACTGTAGTGACATTTATAATCATTAAAGACAACTATACATATACTAACAAACAATAAGTATAATATTTCGACTCGAGTAGCCTCGAGTCGAATATGGTATTGCACTCAAAATGCTCCGTTTGTATTCAGTACACCCGCTCTTTTAATAAGCCGTAGCGGCTTAAACAATGCGAATATTACGAAACCGCTTTAACCATGTACTTTAGATATTTGGAGCATTCAAAAAATGCAAAAAACCAAAAATCGATTTTTGCAGTAAACCTCCCCTTAACATCTCAAAAACTATTCACGGTATTTCTCAACACAATTTTGTTGCTCACCTATTTGCGCATATTTTCTCTAATTTAACCACCTTTCTATCTTTTACCGTTCACGAAATTGCTATGCATGGGCACATGCATGGACGGATATTACAAAAACTGCCGATTGTACTGTGCCGAGCCGACTGATCCGAGTCGATCCAGGGCGCGTTCTGCTTTACACTACAGCAGCTTATAAATCCACAACCAAGTTTCATCTAAATCGGTGAGACACACTTACCTGTGTTCTCTTATTAGAGTTACCGTTTTGGGGAAGTTGTGGAAGTATGGTCAACACTGGCAGCACATCAACTGCTATTACAGCTCGAGTTCATATTATTCCCAATAATTAAGCAACAATTAACTACATTAACACAAATTATTTTATATATGTTGATGAGCATATTTGCACACGGATATAATAGATACATCAAAAAATATCTCTATTGTAGTGTACACTCACAGCTAATAGCAGGTGATTATTAACTAATGATAATAACACTAATTGAATGTTGCTAATGTGTATTAAGTATCCTAATTTTCCATGAACATGTTATGGAATATAATGGCCTTATTTTGTTTCAGATTGGCGTTTCCTAAAATCCGAAGAGTGTGATGAATAAAGACGAAGCAAATCTAATTATGCTGGTTATTAGTAATGTAACTGCCAAGACAAAATAAATTGATTTAGCACGTGTTGATTTATTTGTTATTGTTAGCTAAAATGTTTGTGAAGCTTATATGACCGGTCTCACTGCTTTTTTAAAATAGACACTTTAACACTGTATGCCAAAGTAATTACATTTGACATTAAATTAGAGAGTTGCAAATAGGATGAACGAACAATTGCAATTGTCGCAATAACACCGTTAGGTATCGGAGAGAATTTTACTTGATAATACTCTCTGCGACATAGTTTTAGAATGATTGAACTTTACGAGAAGGTGTCCATTGGTGGGACTCAGTGATAACCTCACTAAGAGTAGCTTAGTAGCGTTCACTAGGAAAAGAAAATCCAATCTCAAAACCATAAAATAGATGGAAAAAACATAAATTGGAGAATGGCAGTTAAATACCTAGACCTTACCCTAGGCAATAAAATTGTCTAGAATAAATACGAATTTGAAATAACCAACAAGTTTAAGAAAGCGCTGATGGTGTGCAGAAACTTTTCGGGAAAAAATTGCGGATGCAACCCAAAAATACTGCTTTGGATGTATATAGTGATACTGAGACCGATCATCACTTACGCATCAGTAGCTTGGAGCAAAAGAGCTAATCTGACCATTGCGAAAATTAATCTTTCGGAAGTGCAAATATTAGCTTGCGTATGCATAATTGGGACTATGAGAAGCTGCCCAACAGCAGCTAGATA
Organism: Protaetia brevitarsis; assembly: GCA_004143645.1. Classification (NCBI taxonomy): domain Eukaryota; kingdom Metazoa; phylum Arthropoda; class Insecta; order Coleoptera; family Scarabaeidae; genus Protaetia; species Protaetia brevitarsis. Next base: position 34,498 of record RXPK01005262.1, on the reverse strand, counting down.
GTACTGGATTTTATCACTCTCCACGTTGTGGTGGAGGGCGTGGCATAAAGAACCATACTCAGCATAATCAAAGAAGGAATGATTAGGCATGGGCCTCAATCTCTTGACGGTGACTAAACCTTGGACATACCCTAGGATGACATGTCATTGTTACAAATTGAGCTTTGTGAAAGAATTCACCACAAGGAATGGTAACAAGAACGAGAGAGATTAAAATGTCACCTTGAAATTGAACAGAAATGCCATCAAATGATACACTTATGATTCCAAAATGGCAGAGGGAACTGAAATGGGAATATATGGGCCTAGAACCAAGTGCTTCGAAAGCTTGGTGAAATACCCGAGTATCTTCTAGGCGGAAACATACGCTATTGAAAGATGCGTTCAGCTAAATATTGACAGGAATTACTCTACTACACTGAACTCCCGTTTCGATAGTAAAGCTATCATCATCAGTAGTAACTGCACTACGTAGTCCATCGATGTAGTTTTAAAATTCAATCTTCGAATCGTCGCTGTAAATCAAAGCTAACGGGGGAAAATTATGGGCGTCTTAAGAGCAACAGGGCCATGGCTCCAGCATTGCACAAATTAATCATTAAAAAGCTTTTATTTTCTGTAAGAAATACCGATAAATACAGGTACACAGACACACACATTTAAGTACAGAACGAACGTTGCGATTCCCATGATTTGATGCAACGAAACGCGCTTTGTAGTTATTTATGCAGACAAGTGGCTAACTGGGGCCACATCTAGATTGAACCCGATTTGAGAAATTTGTAGGTCTCCGCGCAGAGCTAGCGGAAGAGCGGGTACTCTCAGTACACGCAAAAATTACATTGAAGTTACATTGAAGTTTACATTACACTGCCCGCTGGTTGATTGAGTCAAAGGTCTCCCACTATCACAGTACACAAGCGTGTGCGTCAGACGGCCATCGAAGACCGTAGTAGAAACATATGTAGAGGGCCGCCGCATACGTACTTCAGTTTAGACACTTCCCCGCAATAAAATTGGGTTTAAGAATATTTAATATTTAATATTAATTGTGGTAATAAAATGTAGTGGTATTCTAGGAAGATATTGCAAATTAATAACTATAGTATTTCAAATCAAAATGACTACCATTCATATCCTTCTTAGAGTAAAGGTTATGAAAAAGAAATAATAAATATAATAAGGGTGTTATTCCTGAAAAATACATCATAATAGTGTTTTAAGTGAAAAAAAACAAGCCATATGTTTAGGTAAACAAACGAAGAAACTAAAAATTGTGTTTCCCATTCATTCTAAGAAATACTCTCCTTATGCTTAGAATATCCATTATATTTTACTCAACGATCTCCGCTTAAATAACTCATGTGCTCTGTTTGTTATGTTTTCGTCGATATAAAATCAAAAAAAGCGCCGAAATAATTTTGCGTTAGTTAGGTGTGGGAATGTAAACAAGTGGTATGCAGTCCAGAATGAAATACGTTAGTATTGATGAAAATTTATTCTTAGCCGATAGTGTAAATTATGTTTTTCTTTCTTGAGATAGCGGCTTTTTTTGCACAAATTTAATGAAAAATTTACTAATGAAATAAAAAAAATTGTCGAAACGTAAAAAAAATGGTTTAATTAGTAAATTTTTCATTAAATTTGTGCAAAAAAGCCGTTACCTCAAGAAAGAAAAACATACGTTAGTATTTATAGTATTTAGGTTGATAAGTATTCCCGATAAGAAATTAATGTATTTTTCATTTTAAAATAGCTTCTCAACTGGGGTACATTAATTTTTTTATGTGGATATTATTTTAGTTAGGGCCATTATTACAATTGCGGTTTAAACCGTAGATCAATAATCTTTGGTTTAAACTTCACTTTAGACTTATAATTGATATAAATAAAAAAAATAAACTCGACCTTGCCATATTTAATCCGCAAATCGCGATTGTAGTAATCGGATTCCCAAAGACGTATTGAATGTATCCATAAGTCCATCTAGTCATTTCAGTTCCCCTACACTATACAGTCAATCCCCAAGCATAATCTTGTTTTACGTCCTATTGTTCACAATCAACAATCCAATCTACAATTCCGTAATTATCTCTCCAAAATCCTTAAACTTCATACTGGCAACAGTGGTCCAAAATATTCCGTTCACTAATTGTGTGGACGGGCAATAGATCCCCAGGATTTACTTGTTAGTTTTGATGTCGAATCCTTATTTACCAAAATCATTTGCCTCACCTATACTTGTTTTCCGGTTCCACAGCTGTTAATACGATCAAGCTTCGGGTACGGCCATGAGTTTCCCCACTTTCTCCTGTTACCACCAACATTTTTATGAAGGCCTTTCAGCAATAAATCCTAACCTCCTACAGCTCGAAATTGAAATGCTGGTTTAGATACATTGACGACACCTTCGTAATCTGGCCATATGGACGTGATACCACGGGCGTTTTCAATGGCTCTTCTTTTTCCAAACGTCCATATTTTCTAGCTTATGGTGATATTCTATACATATCTCTACAGATACACCCTACGGTGTAGCGTATAGTAAGATTACTAGGGTGAAAACGATATATCTGATCTTCTCATACGTTCGCAAACAACTGAACCAAACACAAATCCTGCCTGGACTCTGTCTAGACGCCTTCCAACGTTAGAAGCCGTTTGGTTGCATTCGGTCGCTTTGCACACAAGGAAGCAAATACTTTTCAAGATCTGGAGACATGTGCTGTGGATTACGTTAGAATCTCGGTCAGGGCGCGGCTTTATATGAACCATGTGTTAGTTTTTCAGTTTCATGTGTTTATCATCATCTGAATTTGCTAATGTCTTCTACAAAACGGTAGTATTCATTTGAAATCACCTCTTTTAATAACGAACATGTATTTTGTTCAGAACTGTTTTTAAATATTTCTTCCTAACATCCTCTCCTCGTTGATTATCGAGAAATCGTAAAGAAGAGCTTCATTCACTTTTTGACACCTATTTATACCTTAAGGAAGTTTAACTATGTTTAACTGAGTATGTGCACAGTCATATCGATTTTACTTCAATATTTAAATTCAATTATATTTTATTCAATTTTTTCTTTTGTAGTATCTCCTACGTTGACGCTGGTGTTAAGGGTGCTTTCTCAGAGCAACGAGACAGAGGATCATTGAAAAGAGATTTAAAAAGAATTAATAACAAGAAAGTTAGAAAAAAAGTACTTGTCCTCCATATGACAATGCATTTGTTTGCTTATTTACGTTTATAACATCTTCATTAATTTAAATAACAGAGTTTATTGAATTCAAAAGTCTGCTAAAGATAATTCGTTACGCAATTAAATGGGGAAGAAGATACTTTTTCTAATTTTTTTGTTTCTAACTGTTTCCAAGTCTCTCCAAGAGTGAATACTCACCATCATATATATAATACTAGTAATAGTATTATATATATGCTCACCATACATAGACCGCAACTTTGAAAGCTTTCACGAATAAGAGGTTGCATAAACATTTAAGCTGAAATGCAAAACGACTAATGTTTGATTTATCTGTTAAGTGTAACCGGTGTGTAACAATATTTTCAAATACTTATTTCACGAGACAGGTTGAGATTTTTTTAATAAACGAGTATTTTAAATCTTACGAAAAATATGCTATTTTATGTTACTCCTACGTTTATTAAAATAAAACAAAAAAATCATGTACTCGGAAGAATTAAAACAAAAGAAATTTGATATAATCTGTCAATAGATATAACGATTTGACTAAAGAACATTACCGGAAATTATCCACTACCTGCTATGGTAGGTACAGAGAAATTATGCAATGAAGTAATGGGCCGTATTAGGAGAAATTGGAGTTTTCTTAAGTAGAGAATAATTATGTTTCATTTAAATTAATCCACCGTTTATAATCTCAATTTCATTATTCTAAAGTAAACAATTAAATTTTAACAGATTTTGTAATTGTATTAAAGGATGTTGTATAATGTTTTTTTTTAATATTAACACCTTGTCCGCTCAATTAAATAATTTGTACAAATCAACATATGTAAGAAGAAGGTCATAAGTAAGCAAAGACAGTTATCCCGAAGAATGGATGTTTAAATTTGTAAAACGAAAACATGTGGATACCGTGGATTACCAATGAATATTCAAGAAACGCTGTATTCGCGGCTAGTAATATTTCACTGAGTCAAAGTAGTGATGCGATAGAAGACGATGTTGATAGTGCAAGAAATAATTGGAGCCCTGAAACATATCAGATTATCCTGAATGTATACAATAATTTGAAGAGTGAGAATTATGGGACTAAAACAGAGGCAATCGTTAGAACATGGAAATTAACCAGAGTGTCGTACGGAACAGGGCAAAAAAATCGTTCAGAACAGTGTATTTAAAAGAAAAACAACGGGTGGCAAGGAACAATCGACGAAAACTAGTACGTGTGATTTTAATACATGTGAATGACTATGAAAGTAGTGATTTTGATGACAGCAGTATTAAGATCATAAAGCTGTAATAATCTGTATAGTCATGTATTTAGCTAGTTTTCTTTGCTTATGCAATTCTTATTTTCTTTATTTGATCTATATTTAGTTAATTTTAACTTTTTAGTATTATTTTCTAGTTGTATTCACTATTAGTTTACTTTACATGTATATATATTTTCTGTACTTAGGCCTATCATCTGTTGGAAATAAAATACTTTTACTATAACACATACAAGACGAGTACTTTTAGCTGATAAAATACAATTACCTTTAAGAATCCATTAATCATAGTATTTAAGTTAAGTTTAACGTAAAAACATGTAAATTACGTGCCGAAAAAACAACAACTGCAACAGCTTGCAGGAGCTGAGTCACAAAGGTGAAATTTTGACATGTTTCAAGTAGTAAATCATAACTACTAGTTTTCGATAGTAAATCATAACAATAGGAAAAAAATACCAACAATCAGCAAAAATTTGCCAATAACATTTAACATCCCCACGATTGCTGATGCACTATTTAACTCTTCCAAGCATGCTCTGAATGAGATCATCAATGGCATCTTGTGGAATCTCATCCCAGGCTTGCTGTAGATGACGACGAAGTTCCTGCAAGGTGTTTGCTACTTGCGATAAACGCCTTGTGTAGCGACCAATTATATCCCCCACATGCTCGATACGGTTTAAATCCGGAGAGCGAGCAGACCAAAAAAGATTTTAGACTTCCTCTTCATGTATGAAGTTCTGGCAGATCATTGTCAGCCACTTTTTACATACAGTCAGTAGTTTTCTTAAGGTTTCAGCTTAAGTGCAACGGTACTAGTTTTACTTTTATGTATTTTGAAAATAAAAAGGATATAACAAAAAAAGGATATAAAATATAGCAGTGGACAGCCAAACGATATCCGGGTGATGTAGGAGATCTCTGCATGTGGCAAGTCCTTCAAGGCATTTTCCTTTAGAATTTTACCTTCAGGAGGTATGTATGTATGTATGTAATAGAAGGGTGGTGTTACACTGCGACCTAAAAGATCTATTGTGTCCCCTATTCTTGCTGCTTTACAGCTGGCCTTCCAATCCTATTCCTTTTAGAAAGTGTAGGATGTCAGAGGGCCCCAGTCTAGGTAAGTCTCCCTCTTCGATTTCACATGCACCCAGGTACAATGCCCTCGGGTTGCACAGTGCTACGCAGTTTGAGAGGAGGTGGATGGATGTTTCATCCTGTTCCCCACAAAATCTGCATTCAGGATCTTTTTCCAATCCAAGCTTACTCAGGTGTCCTTTCAGTCTACAATGGCCTGAAAGTATTCCTGTTAATATGCGAACATTGTTCTTACTCAGGTTGATGCATTCTGTAAACCTCTTTTGGTTATAAGTTCCCAGAAGAATTTTACTTTGCCTCATTCCCTGGAGATTTTCCCAGTAACTGGATTTTCTCTGCTCCATTTCCATTTTTAGTTTCTTCAGTATTGTACTGCTACTTAACCCGCAAAAGGGTTCAGGCCCTACGAAAGGCATTCCAGCCCCTTTTTTTGCGAGTTATCCGTTATTTCGTTTCCTTCCACTCCTGTGTGACCCGGAACCCCAGGAGGGTTACTTTATTTCTTTTGCCTAGCTCATTTGTTTCCCTAGGCATTCCCAGACCATCTTGGAGCTGATTTCATATGAGTTCAGCGCCTTGATGGCTGCTTAACTATCAGACACGATGATAATCTCCTGCTTCCGATAGTTCCTATCCATAATGAACTGAACACATCTTCCAATAGCGTGTATTTCCGCCTGAAATATACTTGGGTATTTTCCCAAGCTTTCGAAATATGTAGTTCTAGGCCCATATATTCCTATTCCAGTTCCTTCTGCCGTTTTGGAGCCATCCAGTGTACCATTTGATGGCATTTTCTATTCAAGTTCAAGATGGTGTTTATGATCCCACTTGCTCCTGTTACTTAGCTTTATGGTGAATTCTTTCACAAAGCTAAATTTTTTGAACATATCATCCTGGGGCATATCCCAGGTTTGATCACCGTCAGGAGATTGAGGCCTATGCCTAATCATTCCTTCCTTGACCATTCTTAGTGGGGTTCTTTTCGCCACACCCTCTACTACTATGTGGAGGGGGGCAAGATCCAATTACTACTTCAATGCTGCAGTTGGGCAGGTTCTCATAGCCCCCGTTATGCATACACATGCTAATCTTTGCACTTTCGAGAGGTTAATTCTCGCGGTGGCCAGATTAGTTCTTTTGCTCCATGCAACTGACGCATAAGTGATGATCGGTCTCACTATCGCTGTGTACATCCAAAGCAGTATTTTTGGGTTGCATCCCCAATTTTTCCTTGCAAAGTTTCTGGAGGTAAAGATGATCAGTAGTGAAACACCTACACATCGAAATTAAATATTACAATCTGAATAGTATATTTTTACAACAGATATTGACAGATCAAAGTTGAATCTAAGTTCAGTTCGAAAGAACAATTTTTTTTTGCAGTGTACTTATTTTACTTAAATTTAGTCTAATAATGGTATTATGTGTATTTGCAAACCAAGTGCATTGATATGTCAACAAAAAGGAAAATTGCTGGAATTCGGTTTCGTTGTAAATTGACGTGCATACTTGTACATGTGCGTTGTATACTCTTTGTACAGTAATTAATTTTAAGATCGTTAATTTAACATAGTAATAAGTATTGAAAGTTTTTAAATGTATTTTTCCCATGATCGAGAGATCCCTACCTTTGTTTTATAATGAATTGTGATTCCATAATTTTGTAATAATTATTTATTTCATTTAGTGTAAACATTCCATAGTTCCATTTGGTCACATGGGTTTTCTCATATATTAAATATTTTATATTCCCCACACTGATATTTCCAAGGGAAGTTTTGCCCCCCGGACGAAAGACAATCGCTATCAAAGTCTGTTAGAGAATTCCAATTCAAAAGGATTTCACTAGCCAACCTCCGTGAGAGACGGACGTGTCTCGATTGACTTGGTCCCTCCAAAGGTATTCCTATCCATTTTCTGGGGATTTATTAATTCGTAACAATATACCTTCTTGCACAACATCAACGTTTACACTCCAACCTGCAATTGCTAATAATCTTCATATTATCTTAAGCATTAATACCCAATGAGAAACAATACAAATTCAATGAGAAATGGTTTATGGCAACTTGATGACAAGCGACTGAAACGGTTTCTTCCGCTATTGCGTATACCGTATTGAGTTACGTGATTTTAACGGTTACCATAGCTTTTAACGTGAGTTTGCTAAAACTCTTTAAAGAAACGGGTTGGGCTGCGCTGAGATAAATGTCAAAATGCTCACCTCTAGTTAAAATTAGATAATTACTCGAATCTGATTGTAAAAACGCCAAAATAACTATCACTACAAACTGAGAAAGCGCCTGTACAAAATCGGACAAACAACCAATATTCAATTTTATCAGAAGGATAAGATCGAATGCAACCTGGTTTTGGAAGATGGGGAGACAGGATAGCACATCATCTGCTATTACATTTCCATTTAAAACATTCCGTTAAAAGACTGAAGAAATTTCATTCAGCAAGATTCTGAGAGAGACTAACTGTTGATTGGATAGTTGTGAGATATTGAGAATGAGCAATAGTTTCGTGCACATAATGGCGGGTTTATATGGGTTACTTTGTTCAAGTTATTTTCGCAACATAGGCGGTTTTTCTGGAAAACAAGGGCATTTACACACTCTACATGAATATACGGAGTGAAACGATACATTTTTAATTGCATACTTAAAATATATTGCTTGAAAACAGAATGTGAAACATGAATGAATAGGCGATGTAGAAAATTAACAAAAATTTAAATGTTAAGCTGTAAATGTAGATAAAATTGCATGGCTTCCCTCGGGAATTGTTGTAGAAATAAATAAACATAAGAGTAGCTAATTAAACCATCTAATTATGATAAACAACTTGAAAAACAAAATTGAGATACATAGAAAGAATTTTACAGATATCTGCTGCAACGGATGTTACTTTAGTTTGGCATTCGTGACATAGATGGCATACCAAAAAGTATGCTTTTTAATGTCATTATTAGAAATACTTTATGCTTTTATATGTTTCCTGTAGTGCAATTCTCTGACGGAATGTATTGTTTTGTAGTAGTTTGTTCATTTCTTCTTATAAAACTATGGCAAGGATATTAGATATTAGAGGAATTACAGTGTAATATATTATTCAATTAAAATAGAAATTGGAGTTTATTGCAAAAAATTCGGGATTTTATTTTATTTTTTGTAATTTTGCAGTGGAAAAAAACAATATTATGTAAAAAAGTTTATTTTAAAAATCCTACTATTTCGTCTTGAATCTGAAAGAGTTAAAATGTGTTTTTCACAGTGTAACAGTAAGACATAATTGTTGGCACCTCTGATTGTAAACCCGCTTTCGTGACCTACAAATATAAAGTGAACTTAGGGGCATCTTCTAGCGATAGGGAAATATAATAATCTTAAGTATTATATTATATGTATAACATAATAGATATTATTTTATTAATGTGATGTTTGCTTGACGTTGAAATACTTAAAAGAATCATGTCTGGTAGTGGAAGTTATAAGCAAATACTTTATAAGTTTTTTATAGATATACTAGAATTATTTAACGCATAATGTATTATAATAAAACAAGAAAAAAGTTTTATTCACTGCTTTAATAATTAATTTGTTTAATTATACCATTTTATTACTTCTAACAAAATTCTCCGTTCAAATCTTTTTAGGTTTCCAATATCCTAATTGAATGTATACTTGTTGTACAAAAAATCATGGAAAAACATTCATTGTTAAAATATATATTGGTCTTGTCACATTTTTTTTTAATGATCTAGTAAAGCGTTTAAATTGCAAGTCTCGGAATGTATTTTAAGAGTGTTCGAGAAGTTTTCCATAAATTTGTCTATATAAATATCCTACTGTTTTACATTTCTCTGACCACTGTAAGAGCACATAATACAAAATGCAAAATGAATATATTTGATATAGAAAACATATGCAGAGAATTTACCACATTTTATTTATCAGAAAGAAAACAAAACTACATCTATTTTTTTGAATTATTGAAGCATGTTTCCACAGCACTTTTTATTTATTGTAAGAACTTATTTTTGCACACTTTAGAGCAAATAAAAGCAAAACACTATGCTACGATGAAACAATCTAATGTCTTTCACAATAACTATTCACACCACACAGAAATACACACGAACTAGTTATCTAATAAACAGCATACAAAATTAAAAAGATAAAATAATCTAAATAAAACAAATTTCGTTTATTTATAAAACATAAACAATAACATTACGCCATCTTGAAAAGACTTTGTGCACAAAATATCGATACCACGAAAGTCCTCACTGTAACTAGTATAATAATAACAATAAAATCACTAGTATCCCGGTATTTCAATTCAAATGCATAAGAGAAAGTGAATATGCACGCCGCGATGTATTAGGCAAGCGCCCCAAACGTATGATCATAAATCATAATTGAAGAAATTTCCCAAGAATATGTTTACGGTCAAAACACGCACCATCTCTTTTCAGAACTACCCATCACTTTCTAAATTGTCACTTTAAACTTTTTCTCAACATAGTAAGCGAATGTACTAGTAGCGCCATCTCATGTTCAATATATCGACAGAGAGTGCATTAGAGTGTTTAGTTCTGTTACGAAGATAAGAGGGATGGTACCGACTTAGGTAAGGCTGGGGTTAGTCCACATAAAAATCTCGTAACAAGTGAAGTTAGATGTAGCCTGCTTTCTATTCAATAATAGATGACGCTGCATGAGCGTAATATTATTTTCGTGGTGCTGATTAATCACAGGTAGCTATTTTGTTACACGGATTTAAATATGATAGCAATTATTAACATTTGGAGATTTCCTGTTTCTATCTTCAACAACTTCTTACGGTCCAATAGGTTTAACAATACAAGAATTAAAATTTGTTTGTAGATAATATTTATATATTTTCTGCATTTGTATTTATTCGGTCAAATACGTAAAACACAATTTTTTGTTTTGTTTTATATTAAACGCTAATTATTTTCATAATGAGTGTGTAGAGCTAGTATTTTTAGTTGCCTAACCATGCATAAATATCATGTAAATATGTTTCCGTCTCATTTTAACATAGGATTTATCCACACGACAATCATAGTAGCAGGCGAAGTGCTGACTCATTCTGAAAATCTGAATTATATAGGAATATACAACGTAATCGGTTTTGTTCTCCTTGCTGAGTTAATTTTTTCCGGGCGTTCTTATTGTATATCCTATTTGTTTTATTGTTTATATCTATTTGAGTTTGATTTTTATTTTTTTTATGTACATCAGTGATTATAATATATTTATTTGTGGAAAGTTAGTAGTTAGTTAGTAGTAATTATTGGTGTCTAGTTTTAGTGGAGGCTGCAGTTTCCAAATATTCCGAATGTGGACCACCCATTTGTGTTTTATACTTAACAGAAAGAGGACGTCGTCGCCTTGAGTCTAAAATGCCTATGCATTTTCTGACAACAAATGAAATGGAAGTACTCTCTTAGAAAAGTTCTGTTTCCGGATTATCTACGAAGATTTTTTGACAGATTTAACTAGATAGTAGCAATGTGGAAGGGTATATCTGTAACTTATAAATAGAGTTGGGCAATTGTCCGGCGGAGCAGATATGTATTGCGACGCGGGCCCAAATAATGTAATATAAATAAAGCAGATCAATCGTATTATCGTAATTTAGTATGTATTTATAAAACTTAAGTCATATTAATAGTCAAAGCAGGCGAACAAACGGGCCACCTTACGATGCATTCGCATTTTATATCGCTACATATTTAGATGAAATATTTTTTTTTACATTTTATAAGAAAAACAGGCGCTGTTGTTACTGACTTGCAACTCTACGGTTCATCTGCTTTATTGCAGTACATCAGTTGGAGCGCGGAGTTCTGAATACGCACCTGCCGCGCCGGAAAATTTGCCCAACTCTACTTATAAATATAGCTTATACTGGTTTAAACTCTAGAGCAATGCTATGCTTCCTTCATTTCAGGTTTGTTAAACCGAGCCTAATAGCGTTTTCGATTTATCACTCTAGAGCGCTCTTGGATCATGCAAAAGTAAATATGGGAGCAGAGTGTTTAGCGGTGCTAGAAATTCTATCATCTGGTGACAATGATGTTCTATTTGAAAATATAGTCTTTTTGGAGTGATCGCAGTAGGGGTTAGGAGCAATTAAATCGAAAACGTTATAAGAGCAACCAAAATTTAGGTAGAACAAAACTGTAATTGGTTAATTTAGTCACTGCAATTAATTTTTCTCTAAATTGTATTCTGTTGTATTGTGTGGGTCTTTTATACAGATGTTTTGCCCATTAGCGTGTTTGAGATAATAAAAAAGCAAATCTCTTTTCGCATGTTAAACATTTACTTCTGTTAATATTATTATAACATTGTTTTCATTCATTGCATTTCAGTTAGCATGAGTTTAATCAATGTGTACATAAGTTGACTAGTACAATTTACCTTAAATTTTAAAAATTATTTCATAAGCTTTTTCAAAAAAAGGTGACAGTTTTTAACCGCCAAGTGTGAAAAATGTAGACAATCTATTAATCTAAACTTCTATAAATGGTGTACGCACCTAAACGTATTTTTTGCTTTTACCGAATGACGCTACGCATATGTTCTAATATCTTGGTAATAAAATGTCTGCCGAATTTAAGCTTTATTTTGCCAGGCAACCCAATATGTAAACAAAGCATGCTCCATCTATAAAAGAACGTGCAAAGTTTGAAACTGCGACGTTTCATCATGGCCGAAAATTGCTACTCATTTCTCTCAAAATCTTCACGTTTACTTTTTAATTTCTTTTTCCTTATTTATAAGAAAATCCGGTTCGGGTAATGTCTTCCGATTTTCATCATAAAAAAATCTCTTTATTCATAAAAAAATCGTTAAAAGAAAAACATCAGTCGTTGGACAATAATAACGTTAACATTTTTACTTCTTAATTTCTTTTAATTTTGTTATACTATTCCTAATATAGAAAAACAAAGTCGTTACCGACTGTAAAATCTATAGAGTGATACCCCAGCCTTAATTCAACCATGTACATTGCACATGTAACTATATATTGAAAGCGAAAAACATTAAATTAAGACTTGTTCCCAGTTACCCTGCTTGTTACCGTGTCATAGATGTATTGCTTAAATTAACCTTGGTATAATTGATAAAATATTTTTTGTGAATTTTTCTTCTGAAAACCATAATTTCATTTTGATCACATTTTATTTAGCTACATTTTCTTGTTTTTTAACAACATATTCCCAAGCTATTGCTGAAATAAATAAATAACGATTAATTTTATAAATCGTATCATTGATATAATTGCTAACATTATAGTATTAATTATGTTTTTTTTTTAATTTAAAAAGAAAATAATTAATTAATAAAAATAATTAATACTTAAAAACTAACCTTTTAATTTAATCTTGTATTAATCTTTTTTTATTACAATTTTGCCATATTGCAATATTTTTTCTCTCCTTTTTCCTATTACTTCTTTATAATGGTAATAAAGTCAATAATCTCGTCAATTAAAAAGTATATCACTTATTGTTTAAGGTTTCAATCAAAAATACATTTAACATTTAATTAAAACAAACACAAAGACAAACTGAATCGATCGACACAAAACTTTAAAACTTTTATTGATTTTTTACCTTTTTTAATGTTAAACATTTCTTTTGTTACACATTTATGATAATTATTTTCTTGTATGTCAAAGGTACGATTTAAATTTTACTTTTCACTTTTAATATTGCCCTGGTGTGTGCTTAATTTTTGCGCAGATGTTGTTGGATTTGCCCAGTGTAAGTACCTTAATAGTTATTACAATTATTTTTGTAAATAATGCGTTTTTTTTTTCATTGGGATGCCTGGAGAGTGTATAAAGTAATAATAAATAGGCTAATTAATTGGTAATTTTGACGTAGTTGGTTATTTTTTCGTGTTAATAAAGTTAATCAAATCCTATGAATCTTTGACGTGATAGTCGTTTTTTCCTAGTACATTAAAATTTGTGGTGGTTTTGGTACAAAGTTAATTGACTATTACTATTATGAAGAAGTAATGGGAAACAGGAGAAGAAAAACTTGGAGTTGTTCACGAGAATATCACAAAATTATAATGAAAAGAAGATTGATCCAAGTTGAAATTAAAAGGTTAGCTTTTGAATTAAATACTAATATTTTGCAAAAAGAATTAAAAAAATTACGGTAATGTTTTGGTAATTATATTAATATTAGATTAATATTAGTTGATACGATATATAAAATTAGCCTTTATGTTTTAGCAATAGTTTGAGAACGCTATTAGCGAAAACAACAAAATGTAACTAAATAAAATGCGATCAAAATATATAAAACTATAGTTTTCAGAAGACCCAAAACACCTATTGATTTTTCTGATAGACTTATTGGAAGCAAGGAGAAAAATGATATGACCATATTTCAATTATCTTCAATACAATTTTTATCGAATATATTTGCGGTACACTATTAAAGCGGTGAATGTTTTTGTACTTTTATTTATATCGTACTGAAAACCTACTTTTTAGCTTTGCTTTTGTTAGAAGGAGGTTTTTAAAGAACATTTTGGCATTAGCTAAATCAAGAATTTAATTCAGTCGAGTTCCTTATAATAAAAATGTTAATACATATCTTGAAATCTTTCCGTTACACAGAGTCTCACAATGAGAAAAATTCTGAGAAACCTTTCCAAATAGGGGTACCCAGTAATTTAACATAATTTTTTTGTGATGTTAAATTACGACACTTCAATGGTTGTTGCGGTGTATGCCAGAAGAAAAATAAGTATTTAGACGTGTCGAAATGAATTCTGCAAATAGATTGCCATATTAGAAGAAAGATACATCTATATATGTTGTCCGTATAATATTCATATATGTGTTTTATTTTATATTTGCTAGTTATTTTAAAATCAAGGACTTCTATTATAAACTTATATAATCTCATCGCACATTATATATAGTATAATATGATATAATCAACATATTTACAAGAAAGCATACTTCTTGTTATTTAATGCCTAATAGCAATGGTTAAATGTTTTCTGATATAGATTCTGATGTTCCAATATTTTCTGAGACATCATCGTTTATCACTTCTTCGCCTTCATATTATATATGCCTCAAATATTAAAAAATTACCAACAGCTTTGTAGTTTATAAGGATCATGAATGTTATTTTATTTTTTGTTGGCAGATTACTATTAGAAGATAATTTCCACCATCTACAATGAAAAGCTTCGGGATCTTTGCCTTAAGTAAGAAATATTATTTATCTATTTAATCTGATCTGTAAATTTTTTTATCATGATTAAAATTCATAATAGATTGTATCGGTCGCAGAGGCTACCCTAATAGTACCAAATATTTATATTTTATAAATTTGCATCAGAATTGACAGATGATATATGTTATGTTGATTAAATATTGTTAATCCATATTGAATTCACATATGGAAGGTGTCGTGAAAAAATATCCTATGTGATTTTTTATTTGTAGCAGCAATTACAAAGCGTTTATGCGCAGAAAAAAAAAACGATTTTGTTTTCAACCAAATATTTTTGTTAACATATATTTGGTTATAGTTACTAAATTATTTGTTGATTTAATATTTATTATAATATTAAAAAATATACCTGTATTCAATCAAATAAATAATTTGGTTATTAGGTTTTCTTGAAACAACATTAACATATTGTTAATTTAACTAAGTGGTTCCATTGAAGTAAAAATAAATATCGCATTTTATTTTCTTAAAATAGTTTTCTCCCCATATAGAACAGCATATACGTTAACTAGTTATATGTAGTAAAGAGATTGGCGCAGAGACAGCGCCTCTCTTATTTCATTCCAGTAACAGAACATATTTAGCACAAATAGGGTAACAAATACTGTTATAACATATTAATCTGGTATGTTCACTCTAGAGAAACCTCTAAATAGCTGTGACCATTGAGAGGACGACTCTCCTTTCATTGCGAACCACGCTGGCGGGGGTTGATTTTTGCGATCAACCCTCAATATACGGAGCAAGTGCTTGGTGTTTGCAAACATCCTAGCAACATGTACTCCTCCATATATGTATGATACATATGGAGATATGAATTTTTGAAATAATCGATTCATTTTATTTCAATCAAAAATGCTCACAGCGTTTAGTTAAATCGACGGAGCTTTTCTTTTTATTCAAAACAAAATACTTCTAGCCATTTGCTCAAACAAATGCCTTGTTAAAACAAAAAAGGATTCGTTAAATATTTATTTAAGTGTAATATTGGAAATTTGATAAGCTGAAGCATAATACATATTTGAATTAACTCAAATGATGTGGTTAATTTGAATAAAATTTTGGTTATCATAAGTAAATCATTTCAACAAAACTTATTTTGTGTTCTGAAATAAAAAATTGTTTGCCACTGTGTAAACGAATAGTTTTGTTAAATAATGTTAAATTTGGTTAACACAACCAAATTGTTCTTTCTGCGTATAAATATCAAAACTCAAATCTTATAATAGAAAAAAAGTGTCGACTGAATAAAATCTCAATTTGGATATCAATGCTTCTAGCAAACACCTTCCAATTGCTGTAAAACTTTTAGAAAAATTACACAGGAGATTTTCTCGGACACTATCCAATTCAGTGGCGGCTCGTGACAATACTTACAAGGGAACACCGGCAGGTGTCAAATTCCTATTTCCATGAAACTTTACAGACTGAAAGAGTACCATGGTAGAAGCACAACACATTTTTTTTTTCGCGGAGCCCACGTCGGAAGATCCATAATACAATGAATTGTTTTTCAATCGCCGTTTGTGAGAACGTATTCAGCAATAAACCACAAATTCGTGTGGGTGCCACCTCTATTAAAACTTTCTTCCCATCTATATAACTGTCGTAGTGTTTTAACTTTTCTGAATTTTTGTTTGGCGCTTTCTAAATAATGTCGTTTGGATTTACTACTACAGCTCTAGTTTTGTAATCTAGGTCCATAATACTTCCGCCTTCTTCAGGAATACGTGCCATATCTTCATAATCGTGTTCTTCATTTTTTACCAATTCTTCCACAAATTGCGTTTCGTGTGGTTCAGTTGAATCGGCAAACTCCAATCCCGTTACATCTTCAAAGGAAAACACGCTGTTTTGTTGAGCAGCTACAATTATATTTTGCAAGACACTATGCAATTCACTTTTTTCTGATGTCAAAGAAATTACTGCGATATTGGCTACTTGCAGCGTCACAAGTAACATGTTCAGCACATTAGCTATGTTAACTGGCATTATACTAAACTAGAATTTTACGCAGCACGAGAAATAATACATCATTTGAAACCATCGTCTTGTATATTATATACCAAACGTCAACGTGTCTTTTCGAAGGTTCGTATTTTAATAAATCTTGATATTGATTAGATTTTCTAGACATTTGTACAAAATTAATTATTTATTATATTGTCCTATTTGAAGTATGCGTTGAAGTACTTGATGGTCTACGTGCCAAAAAGTCACACAGTGCCAACTGTAAGTCTACATATATTGCATGTTAAATATTTAGTTCTTCGTCTTGTGCGCCAAATTTGTTTGTAGTGTATGTACCTTTCTGAGGATATAGTTGTAGAAGAATGAAGGATATTTTAGTAAAAATATATAAATGCGAAGAATTTTATTATCTGATATATAATCAATATACAAGTTTAGTCATTTTAAACGTATATTATTATTTTTTAATTATTATTATTATTAATTCTTTGATTTTGTT
Organism: Protaetia brevitarsis; assembly: GCA_004143645.1. NCBI lineage: Eukaryota > Metazoa > Arthropoda > Insecta > Coleoptera > Scarabaeidae > Protaetia > Protaetia brevitarsis. Next base: position 17,132 of record RXPK01005262.1, on the reverse strand, counting down.
ATACATCATCATTTTCTAAGGTGCCTTTTTTGAGAAATAAAGAAAAAGAGAAATTATTAAAAAAATGGGGTGACGGCATGCAGTACCCCGTCCCTATTATTAGATCTTTTCGAAAATAGGTTACGTCATCTTTGGGGGTATGTAATCTGCTGCAAATTATGTTAAGGAAGTTTTTTAATATCTGTTATAATTTCGGAGATATTCCAAAAAATTGAAAAAATGAATTTTGAATTTCAGTGGTAATAATATTCGCATTACTTTATCCCTTAATAATGACCATAATATAATCCATGTGTAATAAAATTATATTTTAAAGTCCATTGTTCATACTTAAACGAAGATAATATAAAATATAGCTGATTTATTCATTTGTCAAAGCTTGTTTCGATGTTTTCTTATTATTGCTTGTTAAGTTTTAGTATTCGTCGCTACCATAAGTATAGCCTTTGCTGAAGAATGTAAAATTGGCTGTACATACGAGTATAGCCCTGTATGTGCCGAGGATGCTAACGGAATACGTATCACATTTGGTACCATGTGCGCATATAAAAATGCTGCTTGTAGAAACCCAAGTAAGTATCCTTAGTACGTCGTTTCTTTATTTAATTTACATATTTAATTTATACATGTATGTACATGGTTTCAAATTTCAGGTATTGGTTTTGTCAGAAGTGGGAAATGTTAAGTGGCAGATGTTTTTTTTTAATGGCAAAGGCAAGGTGTAGCTTGTAAACTAAGCGTGCGTGATTTTTACATTGTTTGCCTGAATGTCTATAATTAGGTAAACTGTGAATTAAAAAATAATAATAAGAGTACTTCCTAATTGTAGATATTCATTTATTTACCATGAGATTTATCAGCTTAATCAGCGACTAGTTTCGACGAAGGACCTTCATCAGGCTGTATTTTTCATAATCGTAATAGTCCACAAGGTTAAACATTAGAAAGGCAAAAGAATAACAACTTGATGTTAAATTAAATTTACTGACTGGGTCGCTCTTATCTGCTCCAGCAGATACAAGCAATTTTGTCGAAACTAGTCGCTGATTAATCTCGTAGTAAATAAATAAATATATACATTTAGGAAGTATGTGAGTAAGTATTTGAGGATCGAAATTTTGCTAACAGCAAAGTAATAACAAAACCTTTAATATTTTTGAAAAGCAGCCGAACGATTTGTGCTTTATACATTGTCTTTGTCTACAACATAACATAACTACTGTAACATACACAATAATAAAATATTCTTTTATGAAGTACTTCCTTTTGTGTCACTAAAAACCAAAAACTTACGTATGTAATACAAGCTGGATCTGCGTTAATTTTATCGTGTTAACTTAAAGCATAGATTGCAGTATAGTCTAAAAAATTAGTTAACATTTACGTTTTTAAATACGTAAAATTCTAAATTTAGAATAGTTTAGTTACTGTCAGGCGTAACACTCTCTGATAAAAAGTAAAATTCTATAACATATTCCAATATGTTAACATAGTTGCTAACGGAATTAAGGAAAACTACATAGTTATTGTGTGATAAATATTTACGTAGTAAATATTAGCTACCATTTATAGAATCACATTTCTCACTGTAAAATTCTTTAAATCTTCCCGAAAATTTCAACATTCGGCTCGTTCGGAGATTTTATCAGCTAATTCTCATGTAGTACAATACAATATAAAAGGGGAAACGTATTTGCTTGAAACAAATCATAAGAATATCCAAACATTTCGTATCACGCCTGCTAAGAGTTTTTATATTTTAGTTCAATGTTACACATTTTTAACATGGGTATCTAAGCGTGGGACATGTATTTTAATCTGCAATTACTATTAACATATTGTAATAGTTGTACATAGTATAGATATAATATACTGTAACGCTACAGAGTAGCATACAGCCCGGTATAAAAAAAATATATTAATTAAATTAGTAAAAAATCAAATTTAATGCATCCCAGTGTCATCTATATTTATTAATTTTAAATTAGAAGTGTGCTCTCTCACAAGCCAGATGGCATGCAGGGCGAGAATTTCCGATTGAAGCACGTTGACATAAAAAAAATAACGAATAGCTAGTCCCCCCTGTTATTATCTCAGTACGTATGGAGCAGGCGTGCAAGACTGTTGCCAAAAAATGTCCTCTCCTTCAATTTGCGTGTTAATGACCAGTTTCGAAGATGTCGTAGGCACGATAGTGTTGTACCTCGATAGTGATCAATCTCTCATGTGTAATGAAAACATTTAAGTGTGAATAAAAGTGGTTTTATTTTATAAAAAAAAAAATCGAAATGTGAACCTGTATAAAATCAGACATAAATCTGAAAAGACATTATTGTTTCAGGTAAGTTACGTGAGTCCGCTTAATTAATAACAATAACGTTTTATTAGTAATTCCACTTTTTGCAATATAAATTCATTGTCGAGAACGTGAATACGTCTAAATTAAATTTCAAAATTCCCGCGTTTTCTGAACGTTCAAACGAGAGTATGCTATGCTTAAACGACGTGTGAATCAAAATGACCAACCTTGATGGTAAAACTGCTGGATATTGGTTCGTATCGTAAATACATATCAAATATTAACCTAGAATAGTACCAACTTATACAAATTTTCCCCAAGTGACTACAAACCGTTCAGCAATAATACAAACAAATTCCTAACCCCAAAATTTGCTGAACGTATTAAAATGAAAATTCTTATAAGTATCATAAAATTTAGATTAGGATTGAAATAACACGTTTAATTTAGGTAGATTTGACGAGGAATACCTTCTACAAGGACGAATTCAACGGACATCGGAGTGGTCAGGAATGGTCGGGTATCTGATAAGCCCTGGTACATCATAGGTACTTCAGATCACGGAGGATGGCTCGATCAGGACAGGAACATTAGTCGGGAAAATCGTCGTTGGAGAAAAATTACCCAAAAGGCTGTAGGTAATTTGGATAATATTTATGTGATAAAAACAATTAACAATTATTTTTAGGTTGTAATTTGGAATAAAATTGAATTTTTTCAAAATAGCCGTTAAATTTTACGAAAACAAATTGAGACACGTCTGCTTCTGACGAGGATTGGCTGTTGAATCGTTTCGAATTGAAAACTTTTAACCGACTTGAAAGCGATTGTCTTCGACAAGGAGTACAACTGTCGCAGAATGTCCGTTAATTTCACCAACGTGAGGGGAATATACTTTGTTTAATACATGAGAATGCCCATGTGACCGAATGGACTATCGAATGCTTACACAAAATTAAACAATTATTGCAAAATTCTGGAATCACCTCACATTTAAAATATAGTAAGGTAGGTGTCTCAAGATCGTGAGAAAAATATATTTAAAAATGTTATAAAACACTTATTACTATGTAAAATTAACAATCTTAAAATTAATCACTGAACAAAGAGTATGCAACCCCGCACACATGTCAATTCTTAACCAAACCGAATCCAGCAATTTTCCATGTCTTTCTGTTGACATATCAATGCAATTGGAATGCCAGTGCATATAAAAACATTATTAGACTAAGTTTAAATAAAATAAGTACACTGTAAAAAAATGTTCGTTTGAATTGGACTTGGATCCAACTTTGATCTGTCAATATCTATTGTGAAAACATACTATTCAAATTCTAATATTCAATTTCGATGTGTAGGTATCACTGCTGATGGTCTTTACTTCCTGAAGGGGAACATTCGGAAGGAAAATGCCTTGAAGGACCTGCCAAATGCAGAGATTTCCTACATCAACTGGATATCGTCTGGCTGTATGCTGCTACATTTTATATCCTTTTCTTGTTATATCAAATAATTTTTAAAATATAAATAAGCAAAACTAGTAACTTTACACTTAAATATCAAGTACACATTCCATGACAGTATAAAACATTAAGTACCTAAATTTGGTGGTCAAATGTTTACTGACAGTCTTGTTAAACAAACAATAGTATCTATAAATAAAATGCACAACTTTACCTCTAATTTAAGAAATTTTATTTAAATGAAATAAGGAGTTATGTATAGGAAATTATGTAAATTTTTACTAAAAGTGGTCACACCAACAAATTCAAAATTAATTAAAGAAAATATTGTTCTACTTGATTGAGACTAATATACTTTACAAGTTTGAATGGATATAGATAGGATTGAAGCTATGAATCTGGACAATTGAGAAAAGGACTCAAAAAAATAAAAATTCCAAAAAGTGAAGTAAATACCTCCTACAAAATTAAAAACTCAAAAATAAAAATAATCCATTTTTGGCTCTAAAATAAGTAATCAAATAAACAGGTGTAGTAAAAAAGCTTTATTTCAATTATATACGTCGATACAGGTTTAGTATTAACATTAATTTACTGATAAACATCGCTGCCAAAATTCTGACGACCGTTGTAGACTCTTTCCGGTAGGGAAATCACATGAGTCGGACAAATAGAAAGGAAACCTCCTGTAAATAGAAAACACTCTGAGCATATCTAATCCCCATCGATGCAGCAGATTGAATTAACTAAATTACAGATCGACAGTGGTAAACCAGACAGGAGCAAAGTAAATCATCCTCTCAGATGTCAAGTGGCCATAGCTGGTATTTCCTGAAGGGCTACCTGTAAAAACTGAAGAGTACTACACTAGAGTAACATCTTAGTTACGGGGGCACAACTGAATATCCTACCCACGCAGTAGCCTCAGGTGGCCTCCTGATTCCTGGCTAACGTGGAAGTGCAATGGATACTCACTCCAATAACCAATACAATCAAGGGGTTATCATGAGGGCACAGCTAAATATCCTACCCACGACTAGCCTCGGGTAGCCTCCCGATTCCTGGCTAATATGAAAGTGCAATAAGTACTCACTCCAATAACCAAAACAAACAACCACAATGATGACGTCACATTGATCAATCAACATGCCAGTTGGCAACAGCAATATACTTAACAGCAATGTAAGATTATGGGTAAATCGTATTATTACCTACATATTTATTCAATCATGGCGCCTTTTTTATCAAGCACAACAACAATGTCAACAGTAGTAAAATATACGTAATGGTAGAATAAAATTAGTGATAACTTATGTTAGCGTTTATTCATTCAATCATGGCATCATATTTATCAAACAAAAACAACAATGTCAACAGTGGTGAAGTATACGTAATAGTGAAATAAAATTACAGGTAAATCATATCAAAACAGAATATAAAGCAACCAGATGAAATCAAAAGAAATGCTCAGAGATCAACTCACTTTCTATCACACACTATATCGTCGCGCACACCACGTCCATTGTTGATAACCGACTGCCAAATCGGGCCAATTTCAGCCCACATCGCGCTTACTCTGTGTTCGTCGCTCGGGTGCCTCTCCGTCTTATCCCGTTGGAGCGAGTGAGAACTTACCCTAGTCACTTGAACAGCGTAGACGTTTACCCAAATGTTTTTTTTAACAAAAGGAAAATATCTTAACATTAAAATATATTAAAACTAAAAAAAAAAAAAAAAAATGAACAAAGATATGTATGTTATAATGTTTTACTAAAATTTACTACATACATTGTCTTCTAAATATCTATTTGGAGCATATAAATTTATCATGTACACAGATTTCTTGTGAACGTACTTTTTCAAAGTTAAAGTATATACTAAAGAGAATAAGAAATTGCATGTCACAAGATAATTTTTTTTAATGTCTGTAGAAAAATATATTTTACAAAATACTAAGAATGATAGATTTCATTTCCAACAAAAATCCAAACATGAAAAAATGTTACAGTTATAATATGGTTGTAGCCTGCCATGTATTGTATAACTAAAATTAAAAAAAAACATCTATGTCTGCAAATAAAGTGTATTATAGGACTGCAAAACTAATTTATTATTTTATGGCGATATATGTATATTAGCAAATATTTTTACATTAATAATTAGATTTCCATCTTAAATTCTCATTCAGTTATTCTTCCAATCATGTTTTTGTTCATAAAATTGTAAATTTGGAATTATAGGATTTCTCTTTGAAAATTTTATTACAATTATTGGATTTTGTGTGCCTTTCTTTTTAAGTTGTAATATTTTGAATCTTTAAAGTTATAGAATAGGTATTCAACAAACTTCCAGTAAATAAGACTTTGGTTTATTGCTATGACAATTTCATCGATATTTTCTTATATTTGAAGCGAAAGAAAAATTTGAAATAATCCAGTTTTGTAGCTTAGTAACCTGATGTTAAATTAAAACGAGAGCTAATAAAATAGAATGTAGAAATAGCATTCCGTATTTTACGTAACTTTCTTATGCCGAAAATTAAATGTTATTATTTATTTCACGAATCCTCTGCGCAGTAAGAAATTCTGGCGTGTAATTTTAACCAGTGTATTGGATAAAAATTTAATGTAGAAAAATATACACTTCGTAATCCTAAATCTGCATTACCCTAAACACTAGAATTTGGTAAATATTTTACCAGGACACGTGTAAACGAGTAAACTGGTATTATATCTATTCCTGTAAGCATAAGCTATAGCTGAGAATAGTCCAATTTCATAGCGGGATTGGGGAGAGGGAATAAATAATATATATATAAATAAACTAAAAATTATATTATCAATGTCCTGTTACATTTAATGTTAGTAAAATTTTATTTTTTATTATTTTTACTAGTACGTACAATATTTCATTTATGCTATAAGATGATTAGTTTTCTGGCGTGTAGTTGCAAACACGGTAAACATATTCCATGAGTACAGTAATTGCCGTGAAAATTCTCTTACCTTATTACACTAACTTTCCATATGGAGTTATAAGTTTTCTACATGATGACAGACGTAACAATCAAATATTACTTGCCAGATAAATATTCCTTAGGAACTGTTATCAAAACAGTTTCCCATTGCATACGTGCCCTTGATTTTCACGAATCAACGGACAATGCGCAATTGATATCGATTTTGTTCAAGTTTTTTCATAAGGAACAAATTTCTTACGTAAATCACTAAATATTTGTTTAAATTATTTTTTTTTTTTTCTTAGGACCTAACAATTTTTTTTACTACTATTTAAAAGAATAATTTAAGATTAAGCATATTTATTAACGAGAAAGAAATCGTTCTCAGTATAGGAAAAGTTACACTAAATTAGTAATGAAACACTAGAAGGTAGAAGAATGTAGATTTTACCATTTGTGAAGGGTACTTTTTATACTACTGTTTACACCAGGTTCGGGTACATTTTTTTAACACTACTTAGAGTAGACCTCCCTGTACAAATATTAGTGTATTTCTAGTGTTAAATGGTGTAAAACATTTCTTACTGTGTGGTATTTAAATATATTATAGATTCCAATATAAGAAAAATGCTAAATGGGAGCTGAAATATTTTCCTATCTCAATATGCTGCATTGCTGGAGAGCAATAAAAACAAAATATGTAATTGCTTGTAATTATATAGTTTTCTTATGTTATAAAATGATAAATATTTTTTCTCAATACAATTTATTAGTTTTTATATGCGAACATTTAAAAAAAAGCCACGTCGATCGATATTTTTCTTAATTGTATTAATATATTAATCACTGGGTTTGATTAACAAAGATTAGATTAATATCTTAGCTATTTATAACTGATAGTAAATCAAAAATAAACTCATTTACTTTAAACTCGTCACCTACAATTTAGTATAATCAGCTACAATGATAAAGGGACTATTTCTCTTCCTCTTGGGTGAGTATATATTTATATATATACGTGGATTAAATATATGTCTTTATTATCATTCTACTAAACAGCGTGCATTGGAATACTCAAATTTTATATCATGAAAAATACAGAAAATGTTATTGCTTTAGCCTTGATAAGATAAACGTAAAATAATCTAATTTTATATCATGAAAAAATATGGGAAAATGTTATTGCTTCAGATTTGATAACATTGGAGCAACACAGAAGAATACGTATGTATATTTGATATATATATTTACATATTCATCATATAAACACGTACATCATATTTATGTTGTACCAGATATTTATAAAAAGGAAATTGTAATTTAATATCAACATTTTACTAATAAATATTAGCTATTATAAAAGATTGAAATGTGAAATCAAGACCTCAGAGCTACACGGTATTCACTTCATCTTTCTGCCAAGACGGTATTACGTCATATTCTGATTATTTAAATTTAATAAATGTCCAAACTTGATTGGTAAAATATAAATGCTAAATAGTACTACTAAAGTTCGTGTTCCAATCTTGATAAAATGTAATTAAGTTATGTTACACAACATGTTTTGGTTTACGTACCATGTTCAGGTATAAACAACAATGAAACAGTTATAGAACAATCAAACAAGTCATATGTATATTACTTAAAATGAAAACGCTGATTTAAAGTTATTACTGTTTTTCTTCCAAATAACTTTTAAACAAATTTATTGTTTCTAAACTGATTTTACATTTAAAAGAAGGATGTAACCAGCTTACTTGATGCACATCTTTTTATCTTAATATTCGACATATTAAACTTACATTATATTTACACTTACAATTATTTTATTTTAATAGTAGGTATCACATTGACAACAACTCTGGCTACTACTCAAGAATGTGCACTCATATGTCCGCTTATATACAGTCCGATTTGTGCCCAAGATTCTACTGGAAATGCACAAACATTTGGGAATAGGTGTGCATACGATGCGCAGGTTTGCAGGAATCCAAGCAGAGGTATTGTTTTTTTATACAACCTAGATGCTTAACTACCTTGTTGGACCACTTGAAAATGACCTTAGAATACATATTTTACATTAATGATAACGAAAATATATTTTTGGACTTTTACGAAGAAGGTTAACATTGTAGGCATATGGTCTGCAAAGCAAGTTAAGTCAATCATGTCCGTTTTAAGAAAACATTTTATGAAAATGGATAGTTTATAGATATAAAATCAAAACGTTAATGAATATGCAGGTTGACGAAAAAAGTATCAGAACGATTCGAGCATGCGCGACTAAGAGAGAAGGCATCTGTTCCATTATCAGAAAATGATATTGTCTCTCTTACTTGCGCTCACACTCGTATCGTTCGGATACTTTCTTCCAATCTTTTACGAGCTACAGCGTATTTAACACGGCTACAAACAGCGATAATCAGAAAGTTGTGGTACATTTTGAAGAAATGCTGCCAACAATTTTTAAAATTTAAACTGTATACAGTTTCAGTTCTTTAATTTTTATTTATTTAAACTCTATATGGAGTAATCAGCAAAATGATGAGACAGGAGGAGACACTTGCCATTTTTAGCAGCTCCACGTGCACGACTTGGGCGTTTAGATGGCACTGCCAATTTACAGAGAGGGTGCCGCGGCAGTCATTACCACTGACGTTGCACTAATCTGTACAGGTCTCTGGCTGGTTAATCGAAGTAATCTTCTACGTTCATTTTTGGCGTGCCAAAAATTGCCGGTCTCAGCGCCTCGCATTCACGTAAAATGTGGTAAGCGTTCTTTGTCTTCTCATTACACAGTCTGCAGTTGGTATCTCTAATGTTATTCCCAATTTTCTGTGGGTGTCCTTTCCGTGTACAGTACCCTGTTAGGAGATCTGTAACAATGCCAATATAATTCCTACTAAGCTGCAGTAGTTCTTCAGCCTTCTTTTTTGACGATCAAGGTCTTACCATGAGTTTGCCTGGTTGGATTAAGTATTCCAGTGTTCTCTGTGTTTCTCTTTGACCCGATTTCTTACCTGCTCTCGTGCTGCATTTTAAGGCACTCCTAGAACAGGTTCTGAGCCTATATATGAAACAGATTATATCTTTCTCGTTAACTCATCGGCTTTCTCTTTTCCTTCGATTGCTAAATGACCGGGCACCCACAGCAAAGTGTCTCTAGTGCGGTATGTGACGCTATTTAGGTCTTGAATATATTCCCAAACCAATCTTGATTGTACCTTGAGGTTTGCTAGTGCCCTCAGTATCGCCTGGCTGTCTGTCGCAATATAGATCCGCTTATTTTCTTAAGCAGTCTGATTGATTTCAGTTGCACAATGTAATATTGCCTATGTCTCTGCTTAAATCCATGACATTTAAAACCATGACATATTTTGCTAGTGGAAGGGCAATCATTGTATTTCTCATCCTCTTGTAAATTCTAGCTCCAATCGCGTTTTCGGTTTTTGATTTGTCTGTAGACTAGATCAATTCTCTGAACCTGTAACCTTCTCCGATTCGTGATATTCACATCGAAATTTCTGTTCAAAAGATATATCAAAATCATGTGTTTGATTTCTTATCCAAAAAGTTGTCTTCCACATCATGCACTATAGTATTGTGTCCCAATCTTGCATATCTGTCACTTGGTAGTTCTGGCAATCTGAAATGCCTCATTCTTGTCTCGCCCATTATTACCAAATAGAGAGAAGGGAGGTTTAGGAGACATTCAGTAGTCTTCATTGCTCTCGTTATTCCTAAACACGCAAACCTCTGTATCTTGCTAAGTTCGGTTATAGCAATTTGCTGTTGCATCTTTGTCCACCATACGGGAGGTGTATAAATGATCATGGTTCTGACCACCGTGATGTATGTCTAGTACATCATATTATGTCTTAATCGCCATGTTCTTCCATGAACTCTTCTAGCCAACATGAGTGCTTTCTCCGCTTTGGCTTTAATACTCTGAAGCTGTTGATTCCAAGTAAGCTTGGAGTCTAGGATGACATCAAGATATATCACTTCCTCTGACAATTTTACTTCTTCACGTCGGAGTTTTAGGGGTCCAAGACCATCTTCCTCCTTCTTGCGAATGCTGTTGTGGTCGTTTTGGAGGGACTGCTATTTCTGATGCGTTAAAAGTACATAAGTAGTACAAGTGTGAAATTTGATTCGTAGTAAAGAAATTACAAGTGTTATTATTAATAACAATATACTTCAAGGATGCGGTATTATTCTCAATTATTCTCAGCAACCGTCAAGATCAACACCAGAATAATCACTGTAATGGCGCTCTGTTTGTAATTTGCCAGTGTTTTCAAAACGCTAAAGTCCTGCACTTGGACCCGTTAAAATGACAAGTGACCCTTCTTGTCTCATCTCTTAGCTATTACCGACTAGTGTTAGTATGAACATAGCTTAGTAATATAGCAAGCGGGATTTGACCTTTGCTTGACATTGACCACAATTACGGCGACTGCGCTCTATAGTCCACCGCTTAACGGCTTAACTAGCCGTAATAAGAAGCTATAAATAAGTGTAAGTCGAAGGTGACATTTTTTTTTTGTGCCTCGTTGACATCAACAAGAAGACGCAATAGTTCTAGGAAAAACATTATCGGCTAGATTCGGAGTTTCTCTTTTTGTGTGGCTTTACGCAGTGTGCCGTAGTGTCGATGTGGTAATTATATTTTTTGTTTTATTTATTTTTTCCTTTTTGAATAATAAGGAAGACATAATGATGATTCTCTTTCCCTAAATAGTACATTGTTTACATTGTACATATAATAATGTTGCTACCCACATAGTCTTGAGAAAGAAACTTGAAAGATTAACAACATGCACAAACGCTTCATTCACGCAATGAATGAAATAGACTTCCCGTTAACATGACTTAGGAAAAATTATCACCATTGACCGGGGTGAGTTTCAAACCGGCGGCACCTGGTAATTGCCTGATTTTTTTCTATTTTGGGCACTATTTTCTATGAGAATTCAGTATTAGTAAGTACCGCACAAGTGTCGACAACTTTTTATTTTTTAGAAATTAATGGCACGAACAAAATTAAAGAAAAAAAGTTATTTTATGTTGACACAATTTTAAATACTGTATCTAAAATAATTATTTTTGATTTTAAATTATAAAACTGACTAAATAAATTCCACGGTATTCATTAGCCAGAAAATTTGGTTAAAAGCCATTGAATTTATAACATTCATATCTAATATTTTTTTTTTGTTTCAGGTTACCGTATTCTAAAAGAAGGGGAATGCTAGGCAACATTAACAAAATTTTATTAAACGCATAATGTTAATATGCGTTTATAGTTGTAATGGATACATACGTATGTACAAATAAAGTAACAAGCATACAGTTTGTTTATAGTTAGATTCTCAGAATTATTATTTTTGGAAACCAAAACGGCACATACTTGTACTACCGGTCATTCATGTTTACCCAGCCCCAAAAATATTAAAAATTGCGTAACTATAAGAAGAATTTTTTTTGAAATAGCAATGTGTTGATTCTCACTTAGATCACTTGTTCACCTAAATTTACAGTGGCACGTAGTCTGGGTATTCTTTCTAAGATATTTGCTAATGTAAGTGGCTTTGTTCGGTTCCATGCTTCTTGTAGTTGTGCTCAAAGTAATGTTGTTGATGTTACAGTAGCTTTCAAAGCTGTGGATCAAGTTCCTTGCACAATAGCTCGATCGTGTTGCGGTCTGGAATTTAGGAAAGCCATTTCATAATCGTAATTGAAAAGAATAACTTTTAAACGGTGTTCGTCGCATAATTTCATAAATATTATACATAAATAAAGGTCCTACTGAAGCAATCCGACACATCACTGATCCTTTTACATTTTTTATGGTGGGTGTAAGGCAGGATTCAAGTTCTATAATAAAATAAATAAATAAAAATAGTAATGAAACACTATTAATATATTAATAATACCTTATAATACTTTTTTTTGATATTTCGAGAGTAAAGATTGAAGGCAGAGTTAGTAAATTATGAATAATAAAAACTGGTCTGAATAAGGGACTAAAGGCGTTTAAACCTAATAAGCAAAGTACTGCTGTATACTGATTGAATTAAATGTAAAATGCAAAACTGAATTTTAAAAAAGAAAATAAAATTAAATTAGCTAGCTCAACGAGTAAAATTTTAATGAACGCAAAAGAACTAATAACCTCAGAGTTACCCTCGCGAATTAAATTTGAATCCAACCACGAAAAGTAAATTGTGAGTGAATGAAATCAGACTTTCTTAATTACCCGAAAAATTGAAAAGGTTTAAATAAAAATAAAAGAACAGAATTTTTAACCCAATGATGCTAATTAACAATTTATTTTTCAAAATGGGTTAAGTTACAACTTGTGCAGGAAAAACCTTGAACTGAAGGTTCTGGCCTAAAATAAAAACTGCACTTGACTCTAAATTAAAATAGGACAATGTTATTTCCTATGCAAAGTAAAAGTTTTGTTTGTTCAGGAAGATTATACAAAATACACAACCTTTGAATTGCTATCCACGTGGTTTCACAAATTAAAATAAAATAAGTGTGAACAATTACGAAAAATTCACAAAAAAAAAAACTAAATGCAAGAACAATGCTTCTACTCACCCAAACGAGGTGATAGATAATAAAAATGAAACAGCTAAATTGAAAAACAGAAAATTAACTCTTTAAAATGCAATGAGAGAAAATACTAAAAAAAATATATATCTTCCTAAACAAAAAATAATAATTGATCTATAATGTGCACTCTTCAATATATTAACAATTATTATGATAAGAATTCCTTGATTGGCTATATAAAAGACAATTAATGCGAAATTTACAATATCAAAATAAATGAAATACACAATGGCAACAAAGATATACAAAAATACATCTACTCACGTCAATAGTCGAACAAGGAAGTCCTTAATAAAATTCTACAATTGTTTTTCTTACAAAAATCCCTCTCTCCATATCGTACAACGCAGACGTATTACAATTCAACGACAATATTTAATAGATTCCGCATTAAAACAACACTAGCGAATACTAGACAAATTAATGAATGGAATAAAATCATACAATTAACTCTTAAACAAGAATTATTCAAAACAAAATTAAAAATTGTGAAAAATTTTCGGTAAATCGAAAAACAGCTATTTAAGCAAAGAAACTAACCATAACAAGCAAACTATGCAATTTAAAACACTTAGCGAAATGGATTGTCTAACCACAGCAGTACGTTCCGTTTCTGACAAGTAAAAACGTCTTTAAACAAGATAGAGTTACCCTAAAACATAATACCATAACTAAACCCGCTAAAGTCGTAACCATAATACATATTAAGCTTGAGCGACAACATCGATTTTAAATTCCGACACAAAAAATACAAAGAATTAAGTTTGAGAATGAAATTCTCACAACAGACTTTCCAGTTGCGGAATTCATCAACTCATACTCCCAAAAATTTTAAAAAATAAAGTTTATAAATAATATAAATTTTATGAAAATCTAACCTACTTTACAGTGAAGTGTAACAGTACGCCATTTTATAATAAACCTGCCACCAGGGTGTACAAAAATTAATAAAACTAATCAAATAAGAGCTTGTGTCTAGTACTTGAATAATTTAAATAGACCTCCATCTTTTTTAACTTATCAGCAAATGTACTTTTTAATCATATAATTGAAGTTCTAAGTCTTCCAGTTTTTAGCTAAATAATCGTTTTTGCACTATTTAGTATTTTTAAATAATAGTTTGCCTATGGTATTTAAAAATGCCTAATTCATTTAGTTAGTCACCTTAATCTGCAAAAGTTAGTTTTTATATAATAAGTATATGCAATAGCCTACATACGGAGAAATCTTGCACAACCTCAAATGGTGTTGATCAGTCTATATTCTTTCTTCCCTTGGCTGAAATGGAGGTCATTGAAATTATTAATAAGTTAAGTAATAAAAAGTCGGTGGGTGTTGATAATATACCTGTGACTGTACCGAAGACATGCAGTTCAATCATTGCAGGCCCAATTGTAGAATTTATAAATTACTTGAAAAATAGCAAATATCTTACCGATTTTCAAAAAGGGAGATGCAGAAAATATAGATAATTATAGGCCCATTGCTATTTTAACCATTCTATCTAAAATATTTGAGAAAGCAATTGCTGATCGCATTACAGATTATTGTATAAATTCAAACTATTTTCCAGTAGTCAGCATGAGCATAGGCAGGGTTTTCAACCAAGATAGCATGTACTGAATTTGTGCAGTGCATTAATGATCTGTTAAACTGAAGATTAAAAGTTGCTGTACTTCCTTTGACCTATCGAAAACTTTTGATTCGGTGGATCAACTTTCTTGTTCTCTAAGTTGTATAATTTGGGAATCAGAGGGAATATTAACAAATATTTATCATCTTGTCTTTCATATAGAAGAATTCGTGCCAAACTAGACAATACAACTTCGAATATCCACTCGCAAACAACAGGTGTGCCGCAAGGTTCTGTGTTAGGGCCAAATCAATATGAACACGAGGTAAATAATTTTTCGCAGTTGTAGACAGTATAAAAGAATGTGCTCTCTAAACTAAAAATCAATGTGCTTAACGTGTTTTAGGCCAGTTATTCATGCTTTCAACGGCTACCGAACAGAATTAGCTTGCTGAGTTGAACTACTATTCTACTTATTGCACAACCACTACAATACTTCATGTATGCATTTCTACTCATTATTCTCTTTAAACTATATGATGAATATTATGTCTACACTTTAAAATTGTTGACACTATTAATATTAAAAATAAATGAAAAAATACATTTTAGTGTAGCGGATATGTGTAAATGTCTCAATAACAATATGTCATGGTCTCCTTGGGGTTATCTATGTTTAGAAATTTTGTAGTCTTATATGTAATTATATATGTTCCAAATACTAATCATTAATTAACGTAACCGCTGCTTAACGGGGTGCACTCAGCTTACTGTACTTCATTATAGACTAAATATCTAGCTTAAAATTTCAAAATGAAAAGTATCGGAATCTTTGTGTTGGGTAAGTAAATCACCAAAAAATTATAGTTCATTTGAAAGCCCTAGTTAAATTTATTTACTTAATCTTTCTGTTTGCATTATTTTTTTTACTAGTTATTGTTTCTAAATAAGATATAACAACATTTTTATTGTTCCTAAGATGGACTTTGAATTAAGTGTATATTCATTTATTCTATAAATCAAAAAAAAACTAATAATAAAAGATTGACTTATAAATAAGATATTTATAAGGATTTGAGATAGTAGATCCTTTTGAAATTTGAATACACTTATGACATTTATGATTTTGTATAAAAACCGTACTAATAGCTATGCAGTACATAGTGTATTTGTACCTGCACTAATAACATTTGATTTGCTTGCTGATTGAAAGTAATATTTTGTCCTTTCCAAATAGCATATCGAAAAAAAATAATTTTTAATTTCTTCTTACAAAAGGCAATATTATTTGCGATAAAAATAAAGCAAAAAAAAATTGGTATGGATTTTTATCACTACAAATAAAATAAGATCCTATACATTTGTCAGTACGCAACTAAACGCATTTATATCACAACTTTTCAATACAATTTTATGTATTTTTACGATAATCCATAAAACAATCTTTATACATTAATACTTTCTCCTTTTTTTTAATTACTATTATCAATTAAGGAAAAAAAACAAGACGATAATAATACATATATTAATTTTGGTCAAGCTAAAAGAATTCAATCTTTCTTTTGTGTAACGAACATAGAACTCTACAGAACTATAGCACCATATAGTTCTTATTTGATGATTATAAGTGCTGCAAAGTTTCTTAACTCTATTTATTTGTTAAATAAATGGTATAGATTGGTTTGCTCTTAGACTTTCAATTGCTCTATTTTAAGCCCAATGCCTTGATTAGGGAAATATACTATGCCTTGCTTTAGTCAAGTGTTACGGGTAAATGCATTTCAGCAAAAAGTAACATCCGCGCAGGCTATTAGCATGACAAGCCTAATTTATAAAATGTAACAATGTGTAATAGAATATAAGAAAATATTAAAACATGTAAGCAGTAAAGTAGGGAAAAATAATTTAAATTGAAAGCAATTAATATTTAATACATCTATGAGAGTGTGATATTTTATGAATTTAATGTTATCTACATAAAAGTTTTCAAAACTAAATAAACCCAATTATAAAAATTGTATAAATGAAATTTTATTCTTAAGATATTACAATAAAGTTTAAATTTAACGAGCAAGAGAGAAGATATCGGTTCCATTTTTCACGTCACATCTACTTATTGATAGCGCATCGTGCATGAAAAGTTGACAGCATTTAAACTATTTTTGCAAATTTATTTTATTTTAAATAAACATGCCGATATAAATGTCATTC